>JBAMNC010000121.1:1535000-1600000 GCA_037902135.1 Cetoscarus ocellatus | reverse complement strand
TTTCTCGTCCAAAATCATATCAGTATATCTTAAAAAACTCAACATACTGCCAAGCAATATGTAAAAATTCATCAGAACATCACTAACAATTCATACAATTATAAAACTGTATAAAAATTCATACAATTAGAATTTTTTAACCTTGCAAAGCAGCTGGTTTAGCCAGACTTTATGTCTGTCATCAGGCAGATCCAACTTGCAAAGCTTCAAGCTGAAAAGATTATGCCCTTTTCAGCGTCCTTTTAAGGAAGAAAAGGCAGCAGTACGAGCCAAGCTGAGTGGACCAAGCAGCAGGCTTTACGCCATGATCACAATTTGTATCCTTACTTCAGTGACGCATGGTAAAAAGTGTTTTAACAGCATTAACGAATATGGTGATAGGAGCACTGTAGTGCAGAAGTGGATATGAAGCAGTGTCACTGTGTGCACGAGAAAGAAAGCTGCAGAGTTTTAGCTCCGTATCCAGCAGCAGCACTACTGGGCTCTTTGGATGATCTACAGACCTTTGATGATGTGCAGTGGGAACAACACTGTTGAATGTCCATTTAAGTTTGTTTTACTGTACTTACAATCAAATAAAGTTCTCCCACGACTACGGTTGATTGTTTTAATCCATCCTGTGAAGTCTCCCTTTTCCAGTTTCGTGCTGGTTGCACAGGATGACAGCACCCTGAGGCCTCACTGAGGCGAGGGGGAGGGGCGCTGTTTGCATTTGCTACTGTGTTCACACCTATGGGTAATTACGTGGGTAAAATCCGAGTAAAAAACCTGGCTGTTTGCGTTCACACATGAGGCTCACACAGGTAATGTCGGGATAATTCAGGGGTTTTTTGCAGGTGTGACAGTCGGTTAAGTTGACTTACCTTTCCTAAAGCCAGCAGCAGAGGGAAGTTGATCTTGTCTCTGTATCTCAGGATCTTCAGGATACCATCCAGGTAGACCTGGTCTTTACTGAAGCACCCTGTAGAGTCAGAGATCAGAAAAGAGGACTATTATGTTATATAGTAATGAAGGAACCTCCACTGGATTTTCCAAATTAACAAAAAGACCTCATTTACATCTTTTTAATGACTTCAGATAAGGGCTATGTGGATACAAAGTGGTAATCCTTAATGCTACGTGAGAATGCACCTCAATGGCTCGCCTAAGACTTTAAAGGCTCAGACTGCATACAGAGATGTCAGGCATTAAAGAGGTTTCTTATCTATTAACTCTTGGTCCCAGCATGCTATGTGCAGTAAAGCTGTATGTAATAATATTAAGTGCATGGGAGCAAATTAACAACAGGGTAATAGGTTACTGCTGCAAAGTCTATCCACCTTTTGCACTGCATTAACATGCCAGTCTAACCCCTTCCCCCCATATCATTAATTAGTATTACTAAGTAGTACCACTGTTTCTTTTAAATGCACCTAATATTATGTAAAGTTAAGCACTTTCAAAGAGCTTTTTCAAGATTTTCCAGCACAGCTGTGGTAAATTCTGAATTACAATCCTGAACCAAACTTACCTTACAAATTCATGCACAGATTATTTAGTGATACTACTTGACTTGCTCGTCACAATGAAGAGATATTTCCATTTAAACAAACACACAAAATTATATGTTACAATAGAAGTCTGAAAGAGGACAAGTAAAGGCTAAGTCAATTAGTCCAGATCAGGGACGTCATGTGGGCCTCACCTTCTCTTATTAAAGCCCACCAGTCACATTCAAATATCAAAAGGTTGTGAATATTAAGAGGAAAAAAAATCTATCAATAAAATATGAGAAAAAGAAATAACTCCAGCATAATCTCATTAGTAGAATATTGTTCAGTCCATTGCAAGAAATTAGAAGTTTAATTGACATCTTGTTTCTTTTAAATCTTGGAAATGTCTGTATTTTTGTTTAAAAAACAAAAGTAAAATATAAAAAAAGAAGCAAATTTTCTGTTTATCACTCTGAAAAATAGTTTAAATTTGCTTAATTTCTTTATTTAGCTCAATAGATCAAGTCTTACTGTTTGCATTTTAATTTTAACATGAATGTTGATTTAACTGATTTCTACAAAAGCCAGATTTGTTTCTATTTTTTTAATTCAGTAGGTATAAATATTAAATTTTGAGTATACTGCAGTTTTATAGAGTGGCCCTTTGACAAGGTGAATAACTTAATGTGGCTCTTTTGGTGACTGAAGCTGCCCCATCCCTGGTCTACATATAACAACTAATTTTTTAATAAATTCTTTATAACATTTGATGACCCATTGTAAATAATGGCAGAGGTTTTTTGTTCAATTTTTCAGCATGCAATTTTCTGCTTAAAAGAAACTGTTTTTCTACACGTCACTATCATTTTCAACCTATTTTGGGAAAAAGGCGTCATGGTGGCGCAGCAGGTTAGTGTTGGTGAGGGTTGCCCTGCCAACCAGGTCCTTTCGGTGTGCAGTTTGCATTTTCTCCCTGTGCCCGTGTGGGTTCTCTCTGGGCACTCAAGTTTTCTCCCTGTGACCAAAAACATGCTTGTGAGGTTCACTGGTGACTCTAAAGTGCTCTTAGATGTGAGTGAGTGTTTGAATGGTTTTCTGTCTCTCTATGTGGCCCTGTGATTGTCTGGCAAAGAGTCAAAGGTGTACCACACCCCACCTAATGTCAGGTGGGAGAGACTCCAGGCCCCCGCGACCCTGAAAGGGATGAATGGTATACATAATGGATGGATGTATTCATGTTAAAGACACGAGTTCTTAAAAACAATCTGTTCTGTATTTATCATAACTGACACAGATTTGCAATTTCAAGCACTTAATGCAAAACTCAAGCAATTTTCTAACCCAAAAACCAGACATTTAAGTTCTTTCTCAAGCCTTTTCTGTGCTCACCCAGAGAAATGAGGGTAATTAGTTTTGTTAGCCCCTTAGATCTATGGTAATTCACCCCCACTGATTAGCCCCCCAGCCAACATGTCCAAGTGGGCATGGGCTAGAAGTGGGCAATGGTACTGGGTTCCATGTAGGTCCCATCTGGGCTATGTGGGCATGGGCTTGAACTGGTCACCCATGTCTGGGTCTCATATGGGCTAAGTGGGCATTCTCCCATTTGAAACCCATGTTGGCAAAGTGCCCGGATATGACCCACTTGGGTTGCGAGAAGTGGGATCTACATCAGTCTCAAAGTGCCCAGTTGGACTCCACTTAAGGCCCATTGAGATCCCACTTTAAGACCACATGGGCAAACACAGGTGATGCCTACATGGGTGTGACATACAATTGGATATTTGGACCCCACCCTAGACCCAGTCATCACCCACTTAAGCCCATATAGGCTTAAGTGGGTTTCTGACTGGGTCTTAGATGGGGTCCACATGAGAAATTTGGAATCGTAGCCCTGTGTGCGCCACCTGTGTTTGCCTATATGAGCTTGAACTGGGATCTGAATGGGCCTTAAGTGGGTTCCACTTGGGCAAACTATATGTGACCCACCAAAACCACTTGGAGCCCTAAACTGGCTAACACAAGTGTGGCCTACATGGGTTGCATATAATTCGGCCAGCTGTAACCCACATAAGAACCATTCAGATCCCAGTTCAAGCCCATATAGGCAAACACAGGTGGGGCACACATGGTCCCCACATAAAATTGCTCATTTGGAACCCACCGCAGACCCACTCAGAAACCCACGTAAGCTCATATAGGCAAACACAGGTGGGCCCTTGGTGGAACCCAGGAGCAAAACCAGATGGAACCAATGCCCATATGCCCATGTTAAAAACCATATGGGGCTCAGATGGAAATGTTGGCTGGGCCTTTTCATGGTACATTATGCAAAGGCACCACAACATCATTACCCCTCCAGACATTCACATGAATTCCACCACTGTGTGACATTTGTGTGTGCTGCAGCTTTGGAGGAGCATGAGAGAGCATGGCATGGTGCAGGATTTACATCCACACAGAGGCAAACAAACATACATTCAGCCCTGCTGTGATCTGCTGAGTCAGTGTGCCCCCTACAAATACTAAAACTTCCTCTGGAGACAAAGAAGACAAACACCGCAGGGGAAGTAATATTACATCTTAAAACAGCAGCGAGAATGGGGCATGGCAGCTTGATTTCACCCACCATGGGATGCCTGGCCACTGGCTAAAATATTTCTGTTGATCTCATTTGCGTCTTTTTTCCTTGTTTTGTAATAAACATACTTTAAAAGAAAAATAGGAGGAAGAAGACACTTTGCTAATTCAAAGTGTGGACACATATACAAAATTTCAGTCTGCTTGGTATCTGTTAACCTGCATGGATACAAAAGTCAGAAATGTAAAAATAAAGACAGAATTCAAAAGTCAATTGAAGCACACTGGGTGCATGTGTTTGCTATTTGTCTTGTGTATCTTAAAACCTTGAACCCTCAGCAATGACATGTAGTGACCTGGCTGTGCTGTATCAGTCTGGCCCCTCTTGGCCCGGACACAGTAGTCCCAGCGAGTGTTGGGGTCCTGGACGAAGCGTCCCAGGTCGTGGAAGAGCTGGGAGAAGGACATGTGGCTGGCCTGGTAGACGGTGTAGTAGAGCAGAGCAGCCCTCCACAGAGTGGGGTCTTTCCTGAACAGGACGCTGTGGATGCTGGCCAGGCCCTCCTCTGTGGGGTTCAGAGGCTTCAGGTTGTGCTTCTTCCTGCCCACACTGCTGCTCCACGGCTGGTGGCAGTTATTGACACCACGGAAATAATGAGTGCCTGTTGGTCCAAAAAAAGACTTTAACAAGTGCAATTCAAAGTCGAGTCACATGACTAATTTGTTCTGATTTGAGTGTTGTAATATTTTTATTTTCTACTTTAATGTATGAACTTCTTGTCCTTTAAGTTCCTAACATACAGCTGCCAGACACACAAGGCTGAGACATATGCCTGAGGTATTTGGCCTCTTCTTTCTGGGACTGTAGTGTTTACTGCTGGGTTTGACATTAAATTGGTAAATATTTGCTTCTAACAGCAGAAACGTGGATTTTTTTAAATAAACATTTCTTTTGTGGTTGTTTTTTGTAACAGGTGAGATGTAATTGCTAGAAAGACGTGGACATGCAGTATATCAATGCTAAGATTAAAGTTATATTTCACTTAAGCACTGAAACAACATCAGAAACAATCAAAAAAGCTTGCTGGATCGGTGTAAGACTGCAACCTCATTAACCTCATTAACCTCATTTAGACTTCAGACTTCAGGTGCTCAAAGGTACACCACGGCAAAACAGCAGCCGGGTTTATGATTAGGCCTGACTGCAGGAGTGACAAAAGTCGAGCATACACTATACCATTTCAGTATGATTTTCACCCTAATTTAGAGTGGCACGACTGCCTTTGAGGTTGGATCGGAGTCAGCCCAGCTGTACATTATCTGTCCTGCAGAGTACTCACAGACCATGATTACAGCCTGACCTCGGTCCCACCGTCTGCTCCTGACCAGCTGGATGGACTTCTGGCCTACATGTTGTTGTTTTTTAGCTGTGTGAGTATTTGGGCTTTGGGAAGGTGATCACTGATATGACAGATGTCGACACTCATCAATATTTCATAAGTACAATGTGAGCACTTGAGTTGTTTACACCCATCAGATCACACAGAATGAGCACATGGATGTTGGTCGTGCCTCTTAAATGATTCAGCACACAGTGTGAGGAATTCCTCTATAACTGACGTGCCATAAACTTGTCCACATCGATGTCCGGCTTAAAACCTGAAATCTGTTGTTTTGTTTGACCAGCTGGAAGCAAAGGTATCAAATTACAACCCTCTGAGAGTAAAGACACTTCTCAGTTGAGACATGACCTCAGTAAAAGTTTTCCTAAGACATTCAGGGCGTTGTTTCAAAATGTTCTTTTTTATTTCATGTGTGTCCACAGCCAGTGTTTCAAGCTGCAGGCATTTGTTTTCAGTACAAAACCAGTATGGTGAAGCATTTCCAGGGCTCAGCCCCCTTACCTTAAAAACTCTAATACAGGTGGAAGTGGAATCCAATTTTTGTAAAAGAGCAACATGAGAAGTGCTCCAAACTCAGCAGCTGTGGGCCCAGGCCCTGAATTAACAAACATTATTTTTTTCTTTATTGAGTGTAAATCAGAAGCCAAACCTTTTTCAGAGAGGCAACATGTGTGGAGGCCACCGGGTGAGTTTTTAGCCCAGCTAGTTTAATTTGAAATTTTATCCCTGCCAGTCGTTGGGTAAAATTCTGTTTAATTGGTCAACAGTGGGTTTTTGCATGTGATGAAGCAGCAGTGCTGTCTCCAAACAGAATCCTGTAAATGCATCCATTAAACATTTTGATACAAAGGCAGTAATCGTCATTGAAATGTACCACTGTTTGTTGTTTTCTTTTTGCTTTTGTCCAGTCTGACAACCTCAAAACAAAATCATATCATTATGACATCAGCGAGACCCTTTTTCATCATGTCTAACCTCCTGAGAGCCCGTCTGACAGGGACAAATAACCTGCTGTAGGAGACACCAGTAAAAGTCAAATGCAGTCCTCAGGGCAGGCTGAAACTCAATGTCCTGATCATCTTAGCAGTGGTGGTGTGAAGGGCACATGAAAAGCTGCAGTGCTGCACTCACCAATCTCATGTCTCAGCATGCCCTCCAGCCACTGCTCCCGGGCCGTGGAGATGTTGATGGTCAGCGTAGGTCTGCTGTTCACCACCGTCATCGAGGCTCTGGACAGAAGGTCATCCGTCACCTGCACTACAATCTAACAACAAGGACAAAAGTGCATGTTAACTCTTCACTACATGTTTTAGGTTTCAGTGTGTTATAAAAGTCTACACAACACTTGAACTCTGCAGTATAATAAAAGCAAATCACCAGCTACATTGTTTTAACATGCATTGCTAACTTATGGACGTTTGTTCATCTGGTAAGTTCTTGCTCATTTATAACCTTTAATAAAAACCCTCAAAAAATCATGTATGAAGAGACATGATAACCTTTCTCCTTTAGCTTGGATTTCAGACTGAAGATTTTAAAAGAGGAGGGCATTTGACAGACTGATGGGGATGAAAAAAAGGTTCTGATTTTTCTGTCAAACACAGCAGTTATATAAAAAGCCTGAATCAGACAATAGTGTTAAACACAAGTTCACCAACAGGAGATACAAACATACAAGATCGGGCATTGGAAGGAGAAAAAGAATAAAGCTGAGGAAATGGACAACTATAGCTGTATGTATGCAATATCAAAAAATGATTTATATTAAACACTTTATGAGAAATTGCTATAAACCACCCATAAAGGCCACAGAAGGCATAACTGAATAAACCAGCAGTTTACAGTATCAGACATTAATAATAAAAATAATAATAATAATAATAATACATTTTATTTATAGGCACCTTTCTCAGCACTCGAGGTCACCTTACGGGGCAAAGTTAAAAATAAAGTAAATAAGATAAGAAAAGGACTAATAATTTAAAATCAAAGACAAAATAACTTGATCAGACAGAAAATGCCAGTTTGCGAAGATGAACTTTTAAGCAGGATTTGAAGACAGAGAGATGCGATGTTGTACATGTGCGGTGGGAGTGAGCTCCAGAGGAGGGGAGCAGAAAGGATGAAGGGTCGGGGTGATGTTCGAGTGAAAGATGCTACATTGGACATATTATGAAGGGGATATTGATTATGGAATATGACAGGAACTAAACATTACAGGTGAATTTTGAACATGAATATGAAATGGCTGGATAATTATTCAACCTCCCGATGTCTGAACATTCTGCACACTCTGCTTGTCCTCTGGGCCAAAATGACAACCTGTCATCGTAAACTTTAAATATCTTGATTTTACCTCTTTACAATTAAATTACTAAAGACCACTCGGTTTTCATCATAGCACTTCTATCCAAACAGTTTTCTTGACTAAAATAGAGGTTTGTTATTTAGGTAACTATGTGTCTAAATAACTGATTCTTTTGGAAGATTTTTGTGTGGCCTGAAAAAGTCTTGGATATGCATGTGTAAAATTATTTTTTTTGTCAAGATTTCACAAATTCTCATATTATGAACTTTACAGTTTAGCTTAAAAACATTTGTCTCCCTTTTATAAAGTTCTGTTTCCACTCACAAGGATTTACAAACAAAACATGAGCATACAATGACAAAATCAAAGTATGAGAAAGAAAAGTAAGACATCAGTACATGAAGTCTGCATGCGTGGACTCTGCAGACGTGTTTCTTCTGGTTATGTGGCCCCTCTTTAGGGGGAACAATGACATGTGCTGCTCTTGCTGCCCCCCAGCTGGGGCATCTTTAACCTAAAGTCGATAAGGACGAGATTCAGACCTGGTTTTTACAGGAGAGGATGTCGGGGGTGCCTCTTCAACCTCTGACTGTTTTGTCCAAGAGAAATCATTAGGGATGTAACGGTATGAAAACTTCATATTACAGTTATTGTGACCAAAATGATCACAGTTATCATTATTATCGCAGTATTGTTGCAGTGTGCTCAAAATGTTCAAAAAGTACTTTTACCCACACTTGAAATAATTTCACTCCTTTAATATTAAAATTATCACAGGTCCTTTTGTCTTTTTTGTCAATAAATGTGTCAGGAAATGTCCTTTTAGTACATTTTTTCACCTTTTTTTAAATGAGAAATAAAAGTAAACAATTCTGGCAAGTCTTTCTCATTATTATGTTATAAATGCTTAAACTGTGTGTAATTACAAGAAAAGAAAAAAAAAGATTAAAAAAAAAATCGTAAATGAATATGTTCAAAGTTTCTGAGATGACCAAAAATAAACTTAACCTTAAATATCAGACCATGTCCAGGTGTTTGTTTACTGACGATAGTCTCTGAGGCAATTCCTGTCCAGTTAGCCCCTTCATGACTCTCCTCTGGTCTCCCCTCTCCCTGACAGATCTCCTCCACATTTCCTCCTCCAATATTTCCAAATAATGATTGATGAAACCCATAAAACACGAACTATGACGGAAAAAAAAGATCTATTCGCAAAACGCACCGAATGGACGGCAAAAGAACACCAAGAACACACTCCAGAATGACTCTAATGCTGTTATTTACGACATGTATACATTATTTACACAGAAAATACTGATAAAGCACCTATACTTCACTCAGGAATGGCTCTCTGAGTTTCCTCTCTCTCTCACTCGCTCTGGCTAAGTCAGCTCACTTACTCGAGGAGTCACAGCAGTTTTAATCACGCATGTCTTTTTCTTCTGCCGGCGACAGCTTCGTGTTTTAGACAGGGTGACCGTCTTCAATCAGTTTACCCCCGGCATCTTTGTAAAATCCAAAATTCGACCAGACGTCAGATTTTGTCCGTTTCAAGGGGGAAAATCTTGTCTAACACCCCTCTCCTCCTGCAGTATTACCTGGACCAGTTCCTGATACCATTCAACTGCAGCGTCTCATTTTTTCTGGTTCAGCACTCATCTCTGGATCTCTGGACCTGGACTGACTCTCAACCCTGAACCCTGGATTTGTACCAAGCCTTACTGATTGGATCAAGGACTTAGTCAAGTCTGCAGTTTCCCATTAAAAAACCACACCTGTCCAGCTCTGCCTGTTCTCCTCTCAGCTCCCCACTCATTTTTGCCCACGTTCCCAAACACGTTCATTATTATTATGAACAAACACACTTCACACTAGGGTTGGGCAATATATTGATTGAATTGATTAATTTGAATATTTTTTGCAGAAGACTTAAAAACCAAAAGCCTTTATTTACTCTTACTCCACGTGTAAGTTGTTGCAATACTTGAAAAAATAAATACTGAAAAATTACACTCTTACCATAAGGCAGGCCCTGCCGTGTTTGCACAAGGATATTTTGGGCATGTGTTTGTTTTTTTAATGAGATTAAATACTGACAAAAGAGTTTCATGTTAATATCTTGTGAAAATAGTGCAGCTTTCAGTGCTCATGTAAACGAGCAAACCTATGTCCCAACCACAAAATCAACACTTGATATTAAATGAACTTTAATTAAAGGAAGAAAATTCAGTTCAGTTTTGAGTTTTGTAAAAAATGATCTAGGATTTTATTTTTTAGGTCACATCGCCAAACCCTTCTTTACACCCATCTCCTGCTTCTAAGTCTGTTTAGAGGCAATGCACTGATGTCACAATACGTGTACTAGACTGGCAGCTCCACCGGCTGGGTGCAGAAAGCAACATCTGGTATTTGATACTGGTGGTAAGAAACAGGGCTGTGCTTTTAGTCATTTTCAGAAGGCATTTTTTTGATGATGTTAAATCCAAAAATGTGTATTTCAGTCAGATTTATGTTTTTAAAAATGATCATATAAACGGTTGGAGCCATAAAAGTCTATTTCTACTGCAGCATTTATTAGCCTAAGCCATATGATGAAGCCCTGTAATGACTCTCTACATCTATGTGATTTTACTTCCATCCAAAATGAGATCCTGCACCCAGACTTTCTCTGAGCAAACAGCTTTAGCACCCATTTATCTGTTGTTGCCACCCCTATATTTTCAGAGTGACACCTGAACTGGTCAGAAACCTTCATTCCATGAAAAACAGACAAAAAAAGCTGATAACTGGACAATTTTTATTTTTTATTTTTTTAATTGTCATTTCATCAATTTGTGGTCAAATCGATGGACTTAAAGGATAAGTCCGGTTTTCTGACACCTGGACTTTATTTTTAGGATTAAATACGCTCGTAGACTCACCCAGACAATTTTGGCCGTTTTTGAGCAATTTAGATCCATCCGACGGCGTTTTTCTCTCATGCCATAGTAGCAGACGGGGCCAGAAATCGAAGCCCCTAAATTAGACATTATCTGCTGCGAAACTCACTCATTTCAGCTACATTTTATAAATGAATGGCCAGTGTTATCACCATGTCAGCTCAACTTTGTTGTTATGGTCATCCGGGGCTTTACAAGGATGGGTAACTTTTGGTGACGTCACAGACAAGAACATGAGTAGAGCCGCTGTTGTTGCTAGGCTACACGGCTACACGGCTATTTTTGTGCAATATGGCGGAATATTTATCCAATGTAGAAGTGTCTGACGACGACTTTGAGTATAATGGATGCCCGTATCGTTTTGAGCCAGAATATACCGACGAGGAGCTATTTGAAAGGAGGATGCAGAGGGAAAGAGCCGAACAGCTGGCCAGAGAACAAGCAACCACTGTACGTCCACGAATGGGGGCTAACTGGTGGTGTTGTTGTGGACATTGCACGGCAATGGCAACAGAGGAGGAGTGAGTTTCGCAGCAGATAATGTCTAATTTAGGGGCTTCGATTTCTGGCCCCGTCTGCTACTATGGCATGAGAGAAAAACGCCGTTGGATCGATCTAAATTGCTCGAAAACGGCTCAGAGCTCCGCCAAAATTGTCTGGGTGAGTCTACGAGCGTATTTAATCCTAAGAATAAGGTCCAGGTGTCAAAAAAACGAACTTATCTTTTAAGTATTTTTGATCATTTATTGTCAAACCAGCCATTGTAATCAGGCTTCTCTGGGTTTTATTAGGCTGTGAGCTTGAAAACAGAATCTTTTGTCCTCAGCGCCTCATAATTTATGATACTGATGTTTGATTTTAAGAATTTATTTGCTTAGATTTTTCTTTTGAGGAAACAGAAGAGGAGTTCATATTCTGCATTACCTGCTCAGTGATATACCACAGCTGTATCTGATGTCACGGCTGAAAACATTTCTGTCACATCAGCTGAGGATCTTCACTGCCAGCAGTAACAACTTTAAACAATACACCCCGACACTTTTAAACTGAATGTCATTATTTGACTCCATGCTTTCCACTGACTGTGACTGAAGTTGTAGCATCTCAAGAGGCTAACCTCTAATAAATTTGTTTGCAGCAGAAACAAATTTGACGACGACAGGTCTATGATTGGTCCATGGATCTGTCACTAACTTTAGTTCTTACTTTAGTCCACTTGTCTCCACTTACCTCCCTCCCTTTGCCCACACACCCAACACAGCATCATGTGGATTTGCTGTTCATCATGAGACTGGGGTCCACATTCAAGATTTCCTGCTGCTTAACAGAAGGTTTTTTCTTGCCGCCATGATGGAGGGATTCATGATTGGCTATATGGATTCATGTTGGGTGTTGGATGTATATATTTGTATATATATGTATATGTGTATTTTATATATGTATATATGTATCTATGCATATATGTGTATCCATAATATGAAGAGCTTTGTGCTCTATTGTAAAGTGTCTTGAGATAACACTTGTTGTGAATTGGCGCTATACAAATAAAGATTGATTGATTGATTGATTGATTGACTGCTGGTGTCAGTCTGAGCTCTTTTCCACTCAGAGGCTGATAATCAGACTGCACTGACTGGGACGTCATGTGTAGACACTTAATTCTGGGTTTAACTAGCAGACCAGCCTCACCTAAGCACATAATTATAACACCACCAAATCTGTTGCAGTAGGTAAAACATGATATATGAATGGATCTAAATTTTTAGAAGTCCCCCCTCTCGTTTTAAAGCTTTAGCCACCATAAAAACATCTCTGTACGTTCTGTTAAAGCATTCAGTAAATAAAAAAATGTTTTGAGTCTTTCTTCAAATTCTTCTAATGCAATCCAGGTAACAAATTTAAGACTTTGAGTTTTATAATCTTTGCAGTAACAGTAAGCCTGTTGAATATGCCTGACTGGTTCTGGTCCAATCTCAGATTTCTGTAGCTATCAGCTGACCCCCCTCTGGGATTTCAGTCCATTATTTCACAGCTCGTAGTTAAGCTCCGTATATCCAGACAACTGATACCTGATATCTAGACTGAGACTTTTTCCACCATTTGCAGCTTATTGTTAAGAGTCTGACCAGCAAAAGTCAGGAGCTGACAAACCGTTGAATGTCTTATTTCAGTCCTCCTCACACATGAACAGCCCAGAGGCTGGGTTAGACTTTTTTACTGTCTGCCATTATGACCAACGGGGTCGTCACTTTTCAGGCCATTTTTTTATTTTCCTTTTCTAATGACACTGAAACATAATGTAGAGAAACAGCACTGAATTAAACAGTTTAAGAATCTATAATTCCTCATGAGCCTTTATCTTTAAGTCGTGTTTCTGCACTCAGCATGTCCGTGTTGTCCTCAATTGTGAGCAGGATGATCTGTACAAATTTAGATTTGATCAATTACTGTTTCAAGACTTTTCACAGTCCCAAGATGTGATATTTTGAAGATCAGCTGCAGTTAAATTACAGAGCGCTGTGGAGGTTTGTCTTCCTCCTCCGCCTGAGTAATCGATTATTCATATTTAACATGTAGACAAACACTGCTTTTGAGTGACACAGTCAGATAACTCTGTGTATTTTGGCATAACACATGACAAAAACACTATCAACATTAAAGACACAGCTTCATACTTGACTGGAGAAAGACAGGCCGATTAGAGGAACAAACACCTTCCTGCTCTTATCTCAGAGTGCACAGTGACTCCAGTCTCCAGACATTCAGCTGAACGTTGAAGACATTAGTCAAATTCTCTGCTGTTTCAAGGCGTAATATTTACCCCTCTGTGACCTTTCGCCTGCACTGTTAACATCCCAAAGGTGCAATTGAGGGAACGAGTTGACCCCCATGATAGCAGAATTTGAAATTTGATAATCCGTTATTTGAAGCCTGTTTTGATAACACTGTAAAAAAAATTCAAATAAAATTACAAACTAGATATTGAAATGCAATCCATTTTTTACACAACTGACTCAAAAATAAATTTGAATTTATTTTGTACACTAACAAGCATTATTTAGCATTTATTGTATTTTTATTTGAACACTATTTGTTTTAGGACAAATATGCACAGAAAGGTGGGGGAAATTTCCTAAAATAGTGGCACACGGCTGACGACACCTCAGTCTGTGAAATGATGATGACTTTAACCCTTGCTGCTCGGCCTAGTCTTTGAAACTTCCATGTTCTCTTACCTGAATAATTCATAAAACAAACCATTTTCTTAGACTTGGTATCACAGGCTTATAAAAGCATGTCCACAGTCTGCAAATCAGTGCAGAGAAGATAAATAACATCGGGCAGCCTGACAATTTGTTACTTATAACTGAGTCTAACTGCAGCTGTAAAACAAAGCTGCACATGTGATTGAGAGATTTATCATGATTACAAGCACACGCTGCAGCACAGCACGGGCAGCTCCTGCACCCTGTGACTGACCTGCAGCACTCAGACCTCCTCAACCCTCCACCAGTGCACGGCGGATAGTGTGACGCAGTCAGCAGCTCGAGTGTCAGTGGAGTGATTCTGCCACAGACTCTGAGGAGGATCTTTATTTACATGGTTTAAATGACCTTCAGGAAGTATTACATGAACAAAACAGAGAGGGTTTGCCTGAATGTGATGGCACACTGGATCCCCCTCTTCATCCAGTCCTTCATGATGGACCACTGCCAAATCTTTCCGTCATTCACCAAAAATATTGACAGAAAATCCCTGGTTAACACAACCTCTGATCCAGCAATGTTTACAGCCACAAAAGTACTGCATATGCACCAGTAATTTTTCCTTATTTGACTCTTCAATTATGATGCATGTGATATTATTCTAGGGTCTCGTGGAGTGTCCTGTTAATGAAGTGCAGTTAAAAGAGAAAAAACAAAAAAACAAACCTGCTGAATGAAGTCAAGCAGCATGACAAAACCCAGGGCCCCTACCCGGTGCGTCTGTGGCTCAGTCTGATAGTGCACCTGGTCAATAATAGGGTTCAAGCCCAGCTCTAGCTGTCACATGATGATGTGTCTTTGGGCAAGACACTTAACCCCAAGTTGCTCCCACTGCTGTGTCAGTGGCGTGTGAACGGCCTGAAAGGGCATGAATGTGTTAGCTGATACTGATGGACTGACAGACAGAGAAACTCCAACCATCAGAGAGTGGGTGTGAATGTGTAGATGTGACCTGCGGTGTAATGCTGCTTTGTGTAGTCAAAGCAACTAGAAAAGTCCATATAAGCTTAAGTCTATTTACCATTTACCCCCCACCCCATTACTCTGACCTGACAGGTCACAAATTAAAAAATAAGTGAATAATAAATGGCAGCACTAAAGTAATAACACCCTTTACCAAACTCATATTAACTGCACAACCCTTGAAGTTTGTTTGACAACAGAATTTGCATTTGTGTATGGAAATTAATGAATTAATGAAAGTAAATAAATGACAGGGGGAATTAAACCCTCATGTACTCATTCTCATAAAGCTGTGAATCATGGTCTTGAAAATTCCCTGGGCACACCTGTGATTCATTAACAAAAAGTGATGTTTCTTGTTGTACATGATGGCTGAGTCACCTTTGGTCAGTGAAGGGGTACAACATCGCCATTTCTACCCATTTACTTGAACTCACAACCTTCTGATTGAGGGTAGAGAATATGACCAGACTAAGCCACAGTACACATAAAGATCTTCAGCCTTATATATCACGGCTGTGTAATTTATGTAGATTATTATATCAACATTTATGCTCTTCAGAGATATTTGGACATATTTTTTAGGATGTTTTTTAAGTATTATATTTTAAGTTTTGGTTATCAGTGAAGGTGATGTATTTGTGTAATATTTGATGGTTCTTGGTTTATTTGTTTTTCTTTTATTCCTAGGATTGAATTTTTTTTCTCTGGCAATTTTATCTGTATTTACGCTCCAGAGGAGGTTTGTAAATAAATCCACATTGAGTTTCTACCTCACCTGCACATGTGACTTAATCTTATTCACCGTTTTCTTGGACTGTTCTTTTAAATGTGTGCAAATAAATTAAAAATCAATAAACAAATATGGATCCTAGCCATGTCAAGTCACATGTTTGTGTAATAATATTTGAAATAGTGACTCAATAAATTTTTCTGTTAGTCTGTGGATGAGCATGTTGGCTCAAAACATCAAATGTTGCTGAATAAATCCTTCAAAGTTTTCTGTGCGACAATATTTTTGCTTCATATCTTTGATTGTTTTGGATCCGACACCCACTGCCTGCATATTCTTTGATGCAACTTTCAGAGCAAATAATGGTTATCAAGTACATTTCACTTACATTTGACAAAAGCGAGCTCTAAGTTCTTGAAAATAATCCTACTTTAATGTTATCATGACTGATTTTGTCCAGTTTTCTTCATGCGCATCATATTTTTTTATTATTTCCTATGATAGAACTTTTAGCCCTGTGTTCCCCCTATCCTTGTCCCAGAGAAAATCCTAATACACACTTTCCAAACCTTTCCAGATCTTTGTGGTGGCGCAGACTCTGAAAGTTGAATTTGAGGTTCTTTAAAATCACTGGTGCATCGCTTACGAGAGAAATGTTCTGTCATGTGCATCTTAGCTCAACGATTTGTCTCATCCCAGTAGGACTTTTCTAAGTGTACAGAAGGTGTGTGTGTCTGTGGTGTAATGTGTTCAGTGACACATTAATAACTCGATGATGTAATATGAAGTTATGTTTGGTTATATAAACACAGCTGAGCACAGCTGAGTAAATTGCAGCATGACTCCAGAGAAGTGGTTGCTTTTTGCAAGGTCCTCATTTCCCTGGGCTCGGTCATTGGATGTCCTGCTGTCTGCCGCCTGCTGCTTGTTATGTTGTTTGAATCCACAATGACAGAGACTGAAGAGAGACATCCAGCTTCAACACACAGGCCTCGTAGTTAATGGAGTGAAGGACTGTGATGGACTCAACCTGTCGACAAACAGGCTCCTGATTTTGCTTATTAAAGGCCCGGCCCTGCCCCTTTACCTCCCCCATGCAGCCTTCCTTCTCCATGTATTTCTTGACGTTGTTCCAGATGCGACTCTTGGTGAGGAGGTTTCCCCCGGTGATCTGCTCAAACTTCTCATAGCTGCCGTACCGCTGCAGGGCCAGCTCCATGATGTGCACTGCCTGCAAGAGAAATAATGCTCATTATAGAAACACTGCATGAGCCTACGACTGCCTTTGACATGAAGCACTTTGCAGAAAGTGTTGTCCTGGAGTGGGAGCAAGAATTATCTGCTAATGAAGCACTTCAATAAAATCAACAAAAAAAACAATCTGACATCAGACTGAGGATGCCATCATTAAAATAATCTGATAATCTGCCCGGTCCCTGCATATGGGGCGGGGGGTTGGGAACCTCCGGTCGTCCATTAATAATTTGTTCATTTGTTGCTGACTTTTTTTTACCATAATGTTGGCAACACGCTGTCTCCTCCGCTCTCTTGGTGTGGGTGTGTGTGTCTGTACCAGTGTGAATGCAAGAATGTGAGAGCCCTGCCCGTCACAGAGAGAGGAGAAATGCATTTAAATGAATGTAATGAAACGATGGCGACGCATTAGAATAAACCTTTATTCGTCCCACACGGGGAAATTTGCATTGTTACAGCAGCAAAGGGGACAGCGTTGATAAAGAATAAGTATAAAAATAGTATGAAAATAGCATAAAAATAGCAGTATGTACATTATTCTACCAATATAAATATAAAAAGGGCTTGAATACAGAAACTAAAAAGAAAATCCTAAAAGGATTATTTACACATTCACAAATTAAGCTTAAGCTTTTTATTTGCTAAAAAGAATGCCTGTTATACGCCCTTTGATTAAAATAAAAATCAAATAATGGTTTCTTTTTTTTCTAAATCTGCACTCCTCTCCTCAAAACCTGGAAGAGCGTCCTCGCACTCCACGCCCCGCCCCCAAACCCCACCCCTCCCCTCCACGTCAAAACACTGCCAGTAAGTTGAAACTGAAAAAACGAGAACTGTAACTGAAAACCAGAAAGTTGAAACTGAAAAAACGAGAACTGTAACTGAAAACCAGAAAGTTGAAACTGAAAACCTGTGACGCTGAAAAAAGAGAGAGTGTAAAAAAAAATCAGAAGATTGGCATTGAAAACACATCATAAAATAAAAAAAAATCCTGAAAAAAAACAATAGTTTTTTTTAATGTCTGTATTTTATTTTTCAATTCAACATTTTACAATGCCAATACTTGCTTCAGTGCCAGTGCAAGTTTTTCTTCAATGCCAAGTTTTTTTTTCAATACCAAATCTTACTGTCAGTGTTTTGGCTCCATACATAAGGGTTAACATGCGTCATGTGTCCGTCTCTCATGACCTCTGTGTGACCTGCAGCCGCTTGGAGGGAGAGCTGCTGCTGCATCTTTAGCTGGGAGCTCAACTGTGACATCATTTCAAACATTTTCTGCAGCTTATCCAGCTGATGATTTGATGAACTCTCTTACTTTTAAGACATCAGATGCTGCTGTGAAGGATGAAGAGTCAAACTTTTTTACTTTTTAAGGTATGTCGGCGATAAAGCTTTGTAAAAGATGAGAGAAACGGGGAAGACGATAAATTTAGCGCAATTGTGACCTTGTTTTTTTACACAAAGATATCAGGTGGATGTTTTTTATTACCATGTCTGCTGTGATAGCTGTCAGTCTCTCTCCCCCTCACTCTCTCTCTCAATCAGTAACTACAAACTCAGGTGTGTGTGAGCTACTGTTACATGATTACCTGACCCATTTTTGAAAAGATTTCAAGATTGACATGAAACCAAAAATTGATTATTATGTGAGATAAGCTTCAAAAACACTGATGAGATTGCAAAAAGCATCTCAAAGATCACATGACTACATCATGATTGTTATAAGATTGTTCATAAAAAGTGATCAGAATGCAGGAAAGAAATGATTAAACTTTAAAATGTCAGAGGAAGACCCTCTGACCCCCACCTCACCTGATGATGTCAAATAAACATTAATTATTTCCCCACTGCAGGTAAAACCTGATCCTGTGGAAAAACACTGAGTAACAACAAAGACAACAATAACAGTGATAATAATAATAACAGTGATAACACAGGCTAATATTAATTGACTTTTTTGTTGACAAGCCCTATTTCAGACTAAACACACCATTGATATCTTAGTTCTAAATTAATTAATGCAATATAATATGGTAATATATATAATAATAATCATGATTATCATCTTAACCATAATCGTGCAGCTCTCTACTCAAGCTTTCCTTGGCTCCTGTTCTGGCATTCTCTGAATTGGCATTCCTAATGGTGACTCACTTAATTCTATTGTAGCACATCAACAACTATACTGATATAAACAATAATGTCTTATACCTCATTTGAAAAAATTTGAAAACTCAAAAACTGGATCTATATTCCCATCCCTATTATGTCCATGTAAAATATCGAGTGAAAGACTTAAATTGAAAATGTACTTATCCAAGAAACTGAATTTAAAACAGTCTGGTTTTCAGAGAACTTATTTTCATTTCTTATGTGAACACCCTGTAGGAGTTAGACTAAACTGCTTCAGGTGAGTTTACATGCGGACCGATCAGATGTCCTTAGTTAAACGTCGCAGGTCAGTCATGTAAGACAATGCAGAACACTTAGTAGAGTGAGGCACACAGCATAACACACACCGGTGTCGTTTTCAGGATCATTTTCCTGCATTTCCTGCTGAGCACACTCACTCCTACATTGTTTTACTCTCGGTTCACTAGTGTTAATTAAAGAGCCTGAAACACAACACCATCGACTGTTTGTCTGTCAGAACATGCTGATCTTTTGTCTTTGTTCACCCACAGGGTGAGTGGTCCGTTTATGACTTTGAAATCTTGACTTTAACTAAGATATGGAGATAAAATTATTCAACTGCATCACATGGACAGGTTCATATAAAATACTGACGTGGACGTCAGCCTAGATATGGACTAAAGTCACAGTCTGAAGTCTCAGAGCTGACTGACACTTGATACACTTCTGTGCTTTTTCCTGCAGAAACGTCTGTCACAATACCAAATCATACACTCACTTTCAGAAAAAAAATAGTTTTATCTGTTTGATACTGCTGCAACAGAATAGAAGTCCCAAAAGCCCAACCCTGAGATGCCCATTTTAAATGAGTAAAAACTGCAGAAAGAACTGACAACTGACAATTGACAACGTTTCCATATACAGAGGTTATCAAAATTGTCTTTACTCTAAACACCATGACTTCCAAATAAAAGAATGTCCAAGGTTATACTGATTGATGGTATCAACTTTACAGAAATGTAATGATCAATCACACTTCAGTCAAATAAAGAGGGAGAGAAACGATGCCAGTTATTTGTCTCAGAACAGCAGTTTGATATGAAACAGTATAATATATAGAATTATGTCTATGAAAAAAGATACTGAAGATATCAGTAAAAACGTAAGTTCTACACTCTGGTAGTCATAGTTTTTTATTAGTATACTTTATTTGACTAAATGAGTTTAAAAAGCCAGAAATTAATATAATAACAATGGATTAAAAAAAGCCTGGCAGATATCATTCACAAAAACTAAATCTATTTATTTTTAATTATTTATTTAAAGGAAAGCCCATTGAGATGGACCATCGCATTATCAAGGGGGTCCTTACAGGACATACATACAGTAAAAATAATAACAATAATAATAATAATAATAATAATAATAATAATAACAGAATTAAAAAGCTGGCAGATATCAAATCACAAAAACTAAATTTATTTATTTTTATTTATTTATTGTTGGGATCCATGCTAAAAGGAACATGTCCCTGCAGAAGGCTGAACCAAAGTTGGCTGACCATCTGACCCCCTCCCCCAGGTCACACGTAGGTGTGAACCCTCTGATAAGGACAATAAGACCCAGCTCTGCTATGCAGTCTTTCTCTTTCTGAACCGTGGAGAGAAGGGGACACAGCTCCTCTCTCTCAGCTCTTTCTCAGCCTGTAGAAGGAGACACAGAACCTCTCCAGTCTCTTCTCAGAAAAACAGCTCAAGACTTCTTCCACAGTCCTGCTCAATGCAGACTGTAGCACCGCAATCCTCCCAAAAACAGCGACGGAAGGGCCTACTTAAGGAGTAGGAGTTCTCAGTCCAAACAACAAGAAACAACACAACAGAGTTAGCATCAAGCTGCTAACTCCAGGGACAAAGGGGCAACCAGTGGTCTTCAGAGCCAGAAGCTGAAGGGCCAGACTGGCCTGGAACCCACTGGGAAACCACCAAACGTGCAGGACTGGACTTTGCAGAGCACCACCAGAAAGGACACCTCTTTATACATGGACTTGGTAATGTAACTGGGCCTTACATAGTTTAGCATAGCACGGCTAAGCACAGGACATTTTCATTTCTACAATTGCTGCATTGTTTTATTGAATATATTCTTTATGCTTTAAGCTATGGCTAACTGCTAACTATATTTTAACTTTACCACTTCATGTAGAGACATCAACCTTACACAAAGAGACCATTTTCCTCCACCACTCCCCATGTGGTCCTGGTTGTAAATGCTTTGAGCCATGCGGTCTTAAGACATCCTTTAGAGGCAGCCATCTTGCCTTTGTTACACACACACACACACACACACACACACACACACATGCACACACACACACACTACTTGTTCATAGGACTTTCTTAGGTTAGATATTGTATGTTTTCATGTTTGTTTGTTAATAAATGATTTTGAACACAAAGTCAGTTTCTGGTCTGTTAATGTTGCATAAGAATGAATGTTGCCAACCTCTTCTCTGCAGAACTCCAAATCCTTCAACTCTGACTGACAATTGATTGGGTAACTTTGGTTATTTTTATTAACTTAATTATAAATCATGGTTCCAAATTGATAGTCAGTAACTTTTACGAGACTGACTTAATAAATTGACTATCATTTCCCTTTATGGGTGGTGCCCCAAGGTAGATTTAATGTAAATTAAATCCCATTACTTAATGTACATTATTATCAATTATTTCTGATAGTCAATATTATTAAGTGACACAGTGAATAGTTGTCCACTGATCATAAACGCACAACATTATTTAAAGGATAGCCCATTGAGATGGGCCATTTCATTATCAAGGGGGTCCTTACATGACATAAATACAGTAAAAAAAATGCAATACAAAACAAAACAACGTAAAGTACAGAATACACACTCAAACACACTCATGCACCTACACAAAGCTCGCAAATGCTTAGTCAGTCCCCCATCCAACAGTTTCAGTCCTACATAGCATAGAGTGAAATACAGTCTGTGGCCACACACATGAACCTGTAGAAAGGAGTTCTATATACATATGTTATCATGTGATATTTAGTCTTAAGCAGGTAAAATTGGAACAACAAAGTAACTGCTTAAAGAGAAACAATGATAACAACATAAAGGACAAAATCATAAACAAGAGCAAGGAGTTTGCAGATGAGTAAATAAGAATTAAAAAGAGGAAATGATGTAATTGATCTTAGTGAATCAGGAAGGTTATTTCAGTCTGATGGAGCTTTATTTTAAATGCACGACGACCCATTTCTTTGGTGATTCTGGGGGTAAGGAAAAATAGATTGCTAGTGTGTCTTAGTCTATAGTTCAATGTTAATGGTATTAGGAATTGCCTCAAATAGGAGGAAAATTAAAATACCTGCATTTAAAAATAAATTGAATCTAGTGAAACTTTCTTCTAGATTTGGTTGAAAGCCAGTTCAGGGACTCGTACAATAAACAATGGTGGGTTTTAAATGGGCACCTGAGAATGAATCTACAAACACTGTGATAAACCACATTAAGAGGACAGAGATTTGTTTCAGATGTATTTTGGCAGATAATCTGCGTAGTCAAGTATTGGCAGAATCAATTGTGCTGCAATTCTTTTCTGAACTTTTAGAGAGAAACACTCTTTGGAACATGGAAGCAATTTCAAAAGACCATTAAATTGAAATCAGATTGTGATGTGTGTTGTATTTGAGAAATGTTGGAGTTGGAGGAGTAAAGTACAGTGTCATCAGCATATCACAAAATTTGAGTATTAGAACAAACTTGCGGTACATCATTGAAATATATAGAGAACAAGAGAGGACCTACTGAGGAGCCTTGTGGTACACCTTTTCCTACTATCTTGAAATCTGATTGGCTGCCCTGAAATGAGACACATTGACTTCTATGATGAAGGAAGGAGTTGAAAACAATCCGGAATCAGATGAAAGACCAATAGCGTACAACTTATCTAGGAGAAGACAGTGATCTACCATGTCAAATGCTTTAGTGAAATCAGTGAATATGGCACCTGTAGGCATGTTATTGTCAAGTGATGATAAGACATCATTGGTGAATTTCAGAGGAGCAGTGGTGGTTGAAAAGTTTGTCTGGAAGCCAGACTGATGGGTACTTCATAAGTTATTGTCATGAGGTACTAAATTGTGAAGGTTTTTTTTTTTACTTAATGTTTTTCATAACTAATAAATGTATGAGTGAGTGTAAACAGTTTAATTTTGTTTATTGATGAGCATCATGATATTAGGCCCTGTAATAGTATTATGATTGTTAAGCTTTATACGCCCTTTAGTGTGTTTAACATGTCTCCTCCACGTGACAGAGACCTCCAGTGCACAAGACAAAAAGTGTGTAGCATCCGCTTCTCCCTCCACCTGTCTTTAGTGCCAGCGGCTGCCAAAATCTGCTCTTTCACCCCAAACAGACCTATGGACCTTTAGTCGTAGGTAAAAGCGCATAGGCTAAGGGTAGCAAACCCAGTGCAAAGCATAGACTGGAGAATGAATGCAGAGTTGTTGACAACATGGTGCCAGGCAGCAGTGAACTGACCAATCACTACAGAGTTGATTGGTAATCAAATACATGATCCTGGTTAAGGCGGAAATATGAGTTCTTTAAATCTACTTAAAAAAACAAAGCTGCCACAGTGGATAGTAATTCCCCATTTAGTCAAATTGCTCAGAAAGATCATCTTGGGGTTCTGAACCACTGTTAGTGGTTCTCACTTTAAAAAAATCTTAGTGCTAAACAACAATCACACCTAAAGAATCAAAATCCAGATAAACTTTTCTATTAGGAATTATGTTCTTATTCTTCACCTCCTTTAAAGGTATTTCAGTTAATAACTTGACACATGTCCAAGTCCTATGTAAAACATCGACTGAGACAGTCCAAAATAAACACCTTTATGTCCACTTTCTCTCAGAGAAAGACTGCGTCTGCCTCAGCTCTGCCAGGTCCTGACGTTAAACACCTTTGGCAGTAAGTCTCTGTGGCCACAGAGTCCAGGTCCAGGTCTGCTGACCTCAGAGCAGCCAGCTCAGCACTCAGGATGTTGTTGGCGGGGTTGATGAATGACCTGTCACTGCCTCTGGGACAGAGACCAGTGAACCCCCTTACTGAGTGTGCTTATTCTTACTGCATGTGTGCCAGTAAGCTGTTCTGTTTGTTAAGCTTCTATATCTTTACCTTATTTTAGCACTTACATGGTAGCACAGAAACTTAGAATTAAACATCGAGGTATAAGTAATAATAATAATAATGATATAAATGGTAGATGGCCTCTCCTCATCCACTGTGAAAGCTACATTAAAGAGCCTAATGTTCTCTAATTTTATATCACATCTCACTCGTTAATCAGGAGAGACATATCCATCCTTTTGTCCTGAAATAGTCACTTCTTGCTCCAAATAAAACAAACTGAATAGGGCTACGCTGTCAAACAAAATGGTGAACCCAGTCAGAGACTTCATAGTGCCAGAGTTCTGTCTTTTAGTAAAATATACAATTTCAAAAACGGGATACGGTTTAGTGCCGCCAAATCGTCTTACTGTCCGATGATTTGCCTTCAGTATAAGTTTCTATGGTCATTGGCAGGGATGTCGATATTGCCAGTATTAGGGCCCAACCAATATGGATTTTTTGAAGCTGATGCCAATATTTGGCAGAAAAAAATACAGATTACAATTATTTGTTTAACTTTACAACAGAGACGAAGTTTCAAATACAAAAACATGAAGAAAAGCATTAAGCCTCTGGGAAATTACTTATATAACCTTAAAAAAGAGTCAATCTATAATTGAGCTATGAAATACATCTTGTTGTTTACTTCTTGTTGATGAAAATTTAAGGTAGGTTATAGTACAGGTAGAACTACTTTTAAAGAAGTTGTAAACAGGTAATTGTGAGAGGAAAGCAACAAAAACACTAAGGTATAGGGTCCAACCGATATATTGGCCACCTGATATGATTATAGCCCTTTTCAAAATATTCAACATCTTTGCATCAGTTTTGCTGATATAACGCCGATATATTCTTACTTTCTCATAAAACAGTAAATGCTCTTCCGTGTTCAAGTTGCACAGAATGATGTTGTTGTGCCGTTAGTCCAATACATGCAGCTTTGACTCCATTCGATCCTCAGTCCCGTCCCCACCGCTGTCTAATCAATCACAGCCAGGCAACAGTACAAGAGTGGGCCGAACGGAGCTTGCCGACAGGAATGATTATAACGACGTTGTGAAATTAACAGTGATTCAAAATGTATCCTGTTTCAATTTAACTCTCTTTGCCATGTGTCATGACAAGTGACGTTGCGTCAGTCATGCATTATGTTACATTGGTAAAGTTGTGCTAACCTTGCTAAAGTTACTCCCTGTCTGTTTCTGTTAACGATGACATCGCTGTGGTTATGCCAACCTAGCATAGAGTTATTACACACATATTACCTCATGTTTACAATAAAAAAGTGGTTGTACCTTCCCTAAAACCTACTTCTGATGCACTAATGAGGACTCTGGGACTGAAAGACAGATGTGACAAGATAGAGTTCATAATTCATCTATATATTTACATTTTAAATAAGTTATGTATTTTATTTTGTAGGAATTTACTGCAGTTTTTCACACTATTTTATTTTGTACTTGAAAGTTTGTTGTTCTTGAAAGTTTCAGAGTAGAAAAATAAAAAAGGCTTGTGAAAAGCATGTTACCTTAGTGTTTTTGTTGCTTTCCTCTCACAATTACCTGTTTACAACTTTTTTAAAAGTTGTTCTACCTGCACTATAACCTCCCTCAAATTTTCAACAAGACGTACATGACAAGATGTATTTCTCGATAGGTTATAGATTGACTATTTTTAAAGGTTATATAATTGATTTTCCGGAGGTTTAATGCTTTTCTGCATGTTTTGTACTTTAAAATTCCTCTCTGCTGTAAAGTTGAACAAATAATCATAATCGGTATTTTTTTCTGCCAAATATATATTGGTTGGGCCCTACTAAGGTAACATTCTTTTCATAAGCCTCTTTTATTTTGTTTACTCTGAAACTTTCAAGAACAACAAACTTTCAAGTACAAAATAAAATAGTGTGCAAAACTGCAGTAAATTCCTACAAAATAAAATACATAACCTTATTAAAAATGTAAATATATGGATGAATTATGAACTCTATCTTGTCACATCTGTCTTTCAGTCCCAGAATCATCATTAGTGCATCAGAAGAAGGTTTAAGTGCAGGTAAAACCACTTTTTTATTGTAAACATGAGGTAATATGTGTGAGGAAATCACATAAATGCACTTCAACACGCAGCTGATGGAGTGATGAACAGTCGTTTTCTGCACTCTCAAATATTGGTTGTTATATGTCTGTGGAGTAAAGTTGGCGAATGTTAAAGCAGAAAGATTTGGCAGATTTCTTTTCTGTCAGCAGCTGCAGCTCCGCTCTGACTGGACACGTGACATGCTCTAACAGCACAGACTTCCTCAAAACCCTGTGTTGCTTAAACAGTGATATCTCCAAAAACTGTAGAAGACAGCAAAAAGCTGAACACATGTAAAAATAGTTGAGAGATTAGAGAAGCTGTTAAAGAATGAAGTCTGTAAGTGGAAGTATGCAGAATCTGTAGAGCGTGAAAGTTGAAGCACTTTTCAGCAGAACTGCAGAAATCTTCCATTCATTTCAATGTAAAAAAACCCTGCAGAAAATATTTTTTACTGTAAAAACAATAACTGTTAAACATGTGAAAAATACAAGTGCAATTCTTCTGAACATGCTGCATTGTTCAATTTTTTTCTGTGAAAATCTGTGCAAATTTGAAGGCTGTGAAAAGTTCCAAATAGTGTACGGAAGAAGAAGAAAAAGAAGAAGAAGAAGAAGGTCAGATAACAATATGTTGAAATGCTGACTCAGCATTTCAACATAAAAATACAGTTTTAATGTGGTAAATTAAAATTGAGTAATGCTTCTGTAGAGACATTTAAAGTAACTTAATGGCCTCTTGTTGCCAATAAATAACTGTAAAGTTTACAAGTGTGCCCCACTTGAGTCTACTCTGATATTTTGGTCATCCACTACAGGTTTTGTGTAAAATCTGGCACAGGTGTTTGTTTCACGTCTAGTCAGATTCTAAGCCAGATAAGCCAAGACTGAATTGTGACATGGAGACAATACTGACCTCTAAATGGTTGAAGTGAAGCCACACTAGCGTTGTCCACTCCATGACACTGTATGACTTCCTAAACTCTCCTTTATTTTATTCACGTTGTTTTGCTGCTTACACTCGTCTCTGAGAGAAGACTCTTCTCCTAACTGTGACAAAAAGCCACAAATCGAGAGACAGCTGCATAATCACCTCTATATCCTCCTTTGTTGTTGTGAGGATGTCATGTTTCATGCAGTCGTGCTAAACTACCAAAGTATTTACTGATACGGAAAACAAACAAGTTAGCACCCAAATCTTGTTGATTCAAGGTGAGCAGATAGTGCAAAAGCAGCACAAAAGTGAAAGTGTTCATACACAAACCTGTGTCAGGAAGCGGTCCGAGGCGGTGTTGTGCCGTGCCAGGACTAGCGGAGGGACAGGGTTATTGTAGTCAAACTGAGGATTGTAGTTGAAGTCAGACTTAAAAAACTTGGCCTTCTCTTTCTCCACATTTGTTGGCTTTATGGCTGTGAGGATGCAGAGCTTCTTGGCATTTTCCACCTCACGTGCGACCGCCGCTTTGTGCAACATGGGGAGTTTTGTTCGGGGGTGATTGGAGGTCTTCCTGAGCTGTGGGATCGTGCGGGGCGTCAGACTCATTGTGCTGCCTACGACCGTGATGTTCTTCGCTGGTTTTGGGAGGTTGGAGTTGCTGCCTGAGAGGACACGATTTGTCTGCGCAGGTTTACCCCCACCTTCGGGGGAACGGACCTTTTTAGGAACCATGCCAGGGCGGTTTCTTTTGCTGAACGAGGCCCCACATCTCACTGATGTCTTGGGCCTCCTGAATGGGGACTGCTTTGGGCTCTTCTTCTCCTCCTCGTCAGCGTGCAGCAGGACATTGTAGCTCCTGGAGCTGGTGCTGAGAAGGTCTTTGAGGGTGCTTGAGGAAATCTTCTCCAGGTAAACTTGGCTTGGACTCAGAGCCTTGTCAGAAGAGTTTAAAATGTACTTCTGTGACATTTCTACCTCCGGCCAGTGAAGTCTCTCTAAAAACAGAAGTGAGAGGAGAAACCAGTGAGAAAAAAGAGAGTGAGTCTGTTTGTTGTTAATCTTAGAATCCTCTTCTCATGCACACCTTTTATAGACGCTTGATAGACTAATCCTCCTTCAAGGCAGGATAAAATTAGATGTTTTGGTTTTCTGAGAGTTTGTTTTCATGACTTTGAAAAAGGACTGGCGACCAGGGCTGAAGAACATATTAACTTACAACTGAAAATTGATGAGCCTTACTAAAAGATATGGGGCATAACAGTATTGTTTATGCTGATGTACACTGAGAGGTCACTTTATTTGGTACTTTTTTAATTTACAAATGAATCAATTCTACATGTATTTGAGTTTAAATACATAAACACTGGTACAGAACATGGTCCCAAAAGCTTTATTTGTTCTTTTATTTAATGTAAACTATAATAAATGTCAATGAAAAGGTGGATATTAAGAGTGAATTGACCAGTTGACTTACTTGACAAAATTCTGTGACATAAATTGCTGCTGACATATTCAGTAGTTGGATCGTCAATTAATTTAGTCAACCTGTGTTTTTTGTACAATGATCCAGACATGACATTGTTGTCTGGAGTGGATTTTGTGATGAGTGAGTCATTCTACTCCCCCTTTTCTCTGTTAAGAGCACATTATCAGTTTGAAAGAGAACCTTCAAATTTAGGAGGTAAAAAAATGAGGGATGCACGATGTTGGATTTTTTATGATTTTCTGAAAGTCTACACTTTATTAAAATTGATGTTCCTCCCACTGTGATGATTTATTTGTTGAAGAAACAGGCGAGAAACAAATCATTTCATCCTTTAAAAATGTATACTGTTGATCTTTTGATATAGACATTCAGTGAAAAGATGGTAAAGCATTATGATAAAATTATACATTTTGCTGATATTTTAGCTGATATATGGGCTGTAAATTAGGCAAAAATGTTGATATCTGCAGATATCGATATTTCACTTTTTAAGCTATTACCTGCTAATACCAATACCATACTAATGATATCAAGCCCCTCTACAAAAATACTATAAATTATAATAATTATAATAATTTAGTATCAAACACTGTAATGAAATGTAAGATCATAGAATAAGATTTATATGTAATAATATGAGTATTTGATAATTGTGCAACACCATCTAATAAAGGAATATCTTATCTTATCTTATCTTATCATCTGAGTTGTCAACTAATGAATTCAATAGTTGGGATTCGTCAGAAATCATTAGTTGCATCCCTCCTGGATAACACTAATGTGGCCCTCTTAGTAACCACAGTTACTCATCCCTGCACTGCATGAATGTTCCATGTTTATCATTGTCAAAGCTTAATTTGGGGGAATCCCTCTTTTTATTGAGCAAGACAACTTTATCATTTACAGATAAGTTTTTTTTTTATGATTGCAATGATGACGAACTTAGTTCAAAGGGGCAGCACTGTGGGCTGGTCTGGGAGCTGTATATGACCCTCAAGACCCTACTCTCTCTCGCCCCCTTTCACAAGCCCGTCCACTTTCTCTCTCTCTCTTGTCAATAAAGGCCTAAAAATGCACAAAAAATAATCTTTAAAAAAAACTCCTAGTCCTCCTATACTGAGCACCCCTGATCCACCTGATCCACCTGTATTCTCAGTCCGTCTGAGACTCTATGATAAAGCTCGTACCATGTCTCTGGGCTTTCAACTCCAAGCCAATGAGCTTTAACTGCAGATGAAAAATAGTTGAACTTCACACTGGTAGGTCAATGGGTGGTGTGTGTGTGTGTGTGTGTGTGTGTGTGTGTGTGTTGAGGTGGGGGGGTAAAGAGGGGGAGAGTGAGGAGTCCCATTAAACAGGACTTTTTGTCTGGTGCATTATCACATGCAGGAGACATAAACAACACACTAACTCAAAAAAGGAATCATCTTTAAAACATTTACAACATGAATATTTCTGTCATTTTTAAATCTTCTGATCTGAAAAAAATAATCAGGTCTGTAGAGCATAATGCCATATCTCCATTAAATGCAGAGAAACAAACGTGTCTGTGACACAAATTTTTTTTCTATTTTGGCTGGAGAAAACTTTGCTTGGCCATGTTCTTTTTTTACTACCGCAACTCGACTGGTGAGTCACAACATCAATTTTAAGCTCCTGTGCTTATGAAACCTGTTAACAATAAGCTGTGGCACATAAACACGAGATCTTTGAGGCTGTTTTGAGTATAGAAACAAATAATCTGCAGTCATGTTTTAAGTAAAACCCATTCTCCTTGGCAGTTCTCTGCTGACTATCCAAATGTTGACAACATATTTGTACACTTTAGACAATGTTCTCCATTTGTGGCTATAAATATGACTGCAGATCAGGAAGCTTCTGTACTGTTTGACACGACTGCACTGATGATTAAAATCTGTTGGCCCTGGTCCATGGTCTGATCCCAGGTCCTGTCATACATCCGTCTGTCTCTAGAACCACACTTGCAGAAAACCCTGAAATTATCCTGACTTTACCCAGGTGAGTCATATGTGTGAATGACACAGCCAAGTTTTTCATTTGGACCTTACCCACAGGCATGAAAACGGGTCAGGGTTGAAAAAGGTGGGGAGGCAATAACCCCTCTAGGGGGGTCGGGGGGCATGCTCCCCTGGAAGAAAATGTTGAATATTTCATATTTTAAAGCATCAATCTGATGCATTTTGAGAAAAAAAATCAAGCAGAATTACAAGACAGTATGACTGTATAATAAAGTACCTACTAAATTCTGGGGGTGACTATGTCCTTTTGCTGGAAATACATAAAAGCTTTTATCATTAGTTAATTTGTGAACTGGAAGGAAACATTGATATTTTCACTGTTTAGATAAAACATACAGTGAAGGGAGGCTCTTACAGCTCTATCCTGAGAAACAATCACCATCTTAACAGTCATCATGACCCAAATCTCAAAAAGATCAACCGCTTTAATTTGTTTAGTGAAACAACATTGCAGTTTGGACCTAAGATTGAAAAAAAAAAAACATATTTTTGTGCAAAAAGACTGAAGAAAAAATGTTATAAACATTAAATAATAATGAGAACCTCGAGAGATCATACATCCATAAATCTTACTCACCATGTTTCCCATCATAACATTTATATGTTGGTTGTTTTCTAGACATCTCAAGTCAAAAGTTTATCATGGGAAAACCCCAATTTCTAGGCCTATGCTAAGATAACAGGATATGTGGAGATCCTGAGAGAACAGCTAATATGTACCTGACACAGCACAAGAGTGAAATAAAATGTATGGATGTTTGTCTGCTCAGGGCCTCTGAACACTGCAGACATGTTTGCCACATTTTTACCTGACTGCTCAGGAATGTTGAGTTTTAACTAACCAAAAGGCTGACTCGTCATTTTCTTAAATTGATGTGTCCACTTAAACCGTGCACATGAGCCAATGAGACACTGTTTGACTTATAAAAACACACAAAGTGATTCAGGATCCCTGTCCCGGGCGCTGCACATCTTTACGCTCACCGGCACACAGAGGAGCCCTTCACGCTCATATTTTCATCTCTTGCGCTTGTAGAGTGAATGTTTTTATCAAAGTCAACATGTTCGAAGTTCACTTATAATCTCTGGTATACCTCCATGTCCCGTCCATACACCCCTCCCTTGCCCAAAAATCTCATCGGATTTACACGATTCACGTAGGTCACCTAATTTGATTTTAAAACGGCGAATTTTTTGCAAAAGGTGAGGGATTTTCATGCCTGTACCCAGGTAATTTCCACATGCCCCCTTTAGTATTTGATCCGAGCAAAGTCTGGGCGAGCCAAACCTTGAATGCAGCAGTGAATTATCAGCGTAATTCACAGAGGGCAAGCATGGAGGGCACCATGATGACACCATCAAGTGCCACCAGCGAAAACCAACAACTGCTATTGCATGAGTTTATCTGACTGTAAGGGGTTAACACAAACTTGAATGTGCGTCTGGACATTTTAAAGTGTTGTTTTCATTGCACATCATCAAAGCTCTGAAGTACATCTGCTCCAAAACCATCACCACCAGGTCTCTTACGCATCCAAAGAGCCTTCTCGTGGTGCTGTTTGATACAGAGCTAAAACTCTGCAGCTTTCTTTCTCCAGTGTTAAGGTCGTGCATATACTGATGCTGATCATATTCACTTCTGTGTGCTACAGTACTCCTCTCAACTCTTTAATCAATGCTGTAGATACACTTTTTAACATGAAACACTGAAGTTAGGATATAAATTATTCTTCCACTACTACATTATGAACACTGACTTCCACCATGTATGTTTGACGTTGTATGCAGCCTATCAGTGACCCCCCTGCCCCCCTTTAGCACCTCTCCACTGTCCAGCTGGACATACTCCAGTGACCGTGTCAGTGAATTACCTGAGCAAGCTACCTGGCTTTTAGTGTGGTGTTTTCTTTTTGGAGCTCAACATTTCATAGACAAAGGAACTGTTCAGAGACTTTAGGGTAAATGCTGCAAACCATGAGCCTGCAGTTGCTAAAAATCAGACTGTTGAAAGTGTGGGTTATTACAAATATCAGGGTACAGTTACTGACTCCAAATGGACCTTTAAGAGGAACTGTGATGCTGTTTGAGAAAAGGCAAATCAATGTCTGCTTAATCTCAGGAAACCTGCCTGTTTTCATGTTCATAAAACACTGATGATTTCACTCTATCATGCATTTATTGAGTCAGTCTTGTCTTTCCCCTTGTCTCCTGGCTTGGCGATCAAACCTAAAAAAATACATATGTTCTGAACCAAGTTGTAAAGTTTTTCAGTGAGCCACAACTCATCCTATCACATATGTACTCTCTTCAGCTTCAAACTCTAATCCTCATGACTCATTTGTTAAAAGTTGAGTTTCAGTTTCTTCCCTCTGGCTGTTGGTTTGTTGCCCCGAAGGTAAAACAAACATAACAGAAACTCTTTGTGCCGTCATCTATAACTTAGCTTAAAGCCTGAACAAGATGATGCACTTTAACTACAGAGGAACTATTTAGATTTTAGATGATGTCTCGGTGAGCACTTCATCATGGCTTGTTTTATTTAAATTGTGATGTCTGATTTTAACTTTTTAGGGGTTGTATTAAATATATTTTATTGGATGCATGTGATATTGTGCATTTATTTTATTGTCTTTAATGTTGGAACAAATCTAAAAAACAAAACAAAAACAAATCTGAACCTTGAATGATCACATCATTGAAACTGTATCAAAGTGGGATATTATCATTTGACTTTAACTAGAATCATATCATAGTTTGTAATTCTGGTGTTGAGCCAAAATAAAATATGGAGATATATATCGTGTATCACCGTTCAGCTTTATAACACCCAGATATGAATTTTGGTCCATATTTCCCAGCCCTACTCAGGTCTGTCTTTCCTGGCTTCATGTCCTGAATAAGACTGCTCTGATATGACTCAGAGAAACCCACTTTGACTCATCTTTGCAGCTCATGACTATGCATCATTTGTTTCCATGCATCAGTATCCTGCTTTCACTTCAGGAATTCTTCCAGTCGTTTCACTGACAGCACATTAGCATGGAGCGAGAGCACGGCTCTGCGACCTCCAGTGAGCATCATCATTATCATCATCATGTAGGTGTAAGCGTGCAAACACACAAACTAATGAGCTCAGTCTGATCTGAGGTAATGTGCTATACCGTCAGATCAGTTACAGGGTAAGACAGGGTGAGCCAAAATATCAACGCCTAGTATCCTCTTTGACATGAGCTAAGTATGTGGTTTTTCTGTACATGTTTATTTCTATGAATTTCAACTAATTAAAAAGCTCAATTTCAAATGAAATATTTAAAAGTAAAACTTAATAAAACTGCAGAAAAAACATGTAGGGGAGAGTGCTACACTGGGTCAAGGCGTGAAAAAAGGGTGGGTTGGGGTGCTCTTCAAGGATTCGAGGACGGCGGCACATTTGGAAACATGTAAAAATCCGAGGCACTCCGATGAAGTAAAATCCTTTATTGTGTCAGGGACATGTCAACGCGTTTCTACTCATCAGAGTCTTCATCATGTCCTGATGAAGACTCTGATGAGTCGAAACTCGTTGACATGTCCCTGACACAATAAAGGATTTTACTTCATAGGAGTGCCTCGGATTTTTACATGTTTCTAAAAATTAATAAAGTTTCTCACCAAAAACAGGTTCATATTGTACCCATAAATTAACATTTATCAACACAGACTTCAACACTGCAGCAGTGACTCAGTTATCAGAGTTTTTGTTTTCTAAGCTGAAAATCTAAAGGTCTGACATGTTGGATTAATTTGATGCTCAATGCTGATGCACTTGGAGCTTGATAACTCCTGAGCATGGATAAGCTTCAACGTTGTTTTGGTTTGTGTTTTTGAAAATAAAATTACTGAACAAGGTCTGTTTCAGTTTCAAACCTGATTATTCTGTTAACTGTGATTTCTCAAGGCACATCAGTGTACCTTGCCAAACTGTGTGAGAAGCACTGCCCTAAATAATAAATAATGGGTAATAATATTGTTTTAAATATAAAAAAATTGGATCAGTTTCCCCCACATCTGGAAATGTGGGGGAAAAAGGCATTCAGCCAGAGAACTGCCTCTTACTGGACATTTCCTCTTTTTCAGACCATTCTCTGTAAAACCTAGAGGAGGGTGTGTGTGAAAATCCCAGAGGCTTAGCAGTTTCCAAAATACTCAGAGCAGCTTGTCGGTATCAACAACAATGCCACGTTCAAAGTCACTTAGATCGCCTTCCTCTCCACTCGGATCCTCGGTTTGAGCAGGTTGGCGTCTACCTGCCAACCTGAGTAGCTGCCACGTGACTGGCTGGTGGGCTATCTGTACTAACAAGCAGTTAAATGGGTGTATCTTATAAAGTGAATGTATATTTTACCGTAAAATCAACTGACAATGACATTATTGATTGACTACATTATAGCTTATCTAATATGTAGAGGCCATGCATGTATTATTGCAGAGCAAATAAGTTGATTTATTCTTGTTATTTCAATGTTTTTTTATATACACTGTCTGGGCAAAAAAAAGTTGCCACTTGGATATAACTAAGTAAATAGGTATGAGCCTCCTATTGGATAATTACTGCATGGGTGATGATCTTTCAGCTGGCAACAAGTTATTTAACCCCAGCTGATGCAATGAGTAGCTTCTCATTTCCTAAACAACCATGTTAAAGACACATCCTGTGGTCGTGGAAAAGATGTTAATCTGTTTAAGAAGGGTCAAATCATTGGCATGCATCAAGCAGAGAAAACACCTAAGGAGATTGCAGAAACTACTAAAATTGGGTTAAGAACTGTCCAACGCATTATTAAAAGCTGGAAGGATAGTGGGGAACCATCGTCTTTAAGGAGGAAATGTGGGTTGGAAAAAAATTCTGAATGATCCTGATTGGCGATCACCTAAACGTTTGGCCAAATCAAATTGAAGAAAAACAACAGTAGAACTCAGGGGTGTGTTTAATAGTGAAAGTAAGAGCATTTCCACACGCACAATGTGAAGGGAACTCAAGGCATTGGGACTGAACAGCTGTGTAGCCTTAAGAAAACCACTAATCAGAAAAAAAGGCTTCAGTTTGCTGTGTACATATATGTATATATATATATATATATATATATATATATATATATATATATATATATATATATATATATATATATATATATGTACATATTTACACACACACATATGTATATATATCCTCCTTCCTCTTCTGTATGATTCATATCTTCTTGTATTTTTCCAACCTTTGAGCAAGCAAGGCAAGGAGAGAAACAGCAGAAAAGGAGTCGCTATCAACTTTGTCACTGAGCGCGGATCTGATGTATCTATGCATATATGTGTATCCAGAAAATGAAGAGCTTTATGCTCTATTGTAAAGTGTCTCAAGATAACACTTGTTATGAATTTGCGTAATTACAAATATAGATTGATTGATTGATTGATTGATTGATTGATCTTAGGAAAGAGGAATAAGTCACATGATGCTCGATCAGGTGAACAGGGAGGGTGATGAGCTCTGTGATTTGTTTTTGGGACAGAAACTGCTTTACCGAGAGTGCAGTGAGAGCTGGACCATTGTGCTGATGAAGAGTAAAACCATTTCTCCACAGCTGTGGTCTCTTTCTTCAGACTTTCCCTCAGTTTTTCTAGGACCTGTTTATAATGATGTTGATTCACCTCTGACCCTTCTGGAGCCCACTCCTCCAACCTGATCCCTTCAATGTTAAAGAAAACATCAACATGGTCTTGAGTTTGGACTTGCTCTGTAATGCTTTCCTCATCCTCTGTGACAATGGTATTTTCAAGCACTGACTGATGTTTGGTCTCAGGATCATATTGAATATACAAAATTCACTGCATGTAATCACTCCTCAAGAATTTGGATTTTCTTCAGTTTGTTCCAAAATGTTTCACGAATTTCATTACATTTTTTCCTTTTGATCGGGAGTCAGCCATTTTGGGACAGCTCCAGCACCAGTTTTGTCATGTTCAAATTTTTGTGTTAAACTTGCTGACCTGTCTCTTTATCAGTGGAGACCAGTTCTGCTTCACTGAGTCATCAATCACTTCCAACCATTTGTCCAGTTTGTTGAATGTTCAGAAGGTCTTGATGAGCATGGGCATGCAGGACATTCATTGTCTTGACATCCTCTCTGCCTTTACAAGATCTCTGGTGCCATTTAAACTAGGGCTGAACGATATTGACAAAATTTCATATCTCGATATTCATGCCAGATATCTCTATATCGATACGATACGACTATGGGCTCGGTGAAAACCAAGCATTTTTCAGACAAATAAAAACATCATAATACAAAAGAATGTGGAAAGTGCAGTTTTAGCACGGGAGAAATCTATATTGTTTATATCATTGCTTTTCGATATCAATATCTTGAATGTTCATATCTCGATATCGATACGATAACGATATATTGTTCAGCCCTAATTTAAACACACGTGCATGTGACATGCAGTGTTACCATACACCTTAGTGACTGTACCACAAGATTCAGCTGCTGCTGCATTATTCACCAATAATGTCCAGTTAATGTGTAGTTCAGCTTTTGAGAAAATCATTTTCTGACACCTTAATAAAGACATCCCTTATTTCAAACTTACAGCATTTATACATGAACACCCTTTAATATATAACACTCAATGAGACTGTGAACCATGTGGTTTAACCTCAGAAACGCAGTCTCATTATTTAATATCCATACCCCACGTATACATACATACACATTTTAGAAACTGTAATGATAATGATACAAGTTCATGTGCAAAATTTGGAATTTGGCCCATATGTATTTAAATTAGTAGAAATACATGTATATGGACATACATCTAAATACATATATGTTTTTATTTCCATCCAACTGATGATTAAAGGTCCATATCAATCAGCCCTAATGCCACTAAATAGCTTAGATCCTCTAAATTAATTATCATAAATCTCTTACAATTGAAACAATGATACATTTAAATGAAAGGGAGATTATTACAGCCATGTCTTGAATATTAAAAAGTTTCCTATATTTTGATATCTGCTTTGTTACTGGCAGATGGAGTCATGCTTATCTATCAGTACTTGGTACCTTACCCGAGGTGCCACTCTGATTAACTGGAGCCCTTATAATGTGGTACCTCGATTTTAAGTTACATCATGATAACATTGTTAGGATAATAATAGTAATTCATTAATTTCAATTTCCAAAAAACTAAAATACCATGAGTGCAGCCTTACCTGTGACTTTTATCGACTCCAACATCCTTAGAAAACGTCTGAAAGCTGAATTAACGCTTCCGAAGAGCTTTGACTGGCTCCACCACGACAACCTAGCTAAAATAGCCGGCTAATGACCTGTAATAACAAACGACGAAGGTGGAAACACGTCATAAATATCTATAAAAACACGCAGGGATAATTTTCTGAAGCTATTTCATGGTTAAAGCTGAGCTGACATTCACTGTCCCGCCTACACCGAGTCTGAGCCAAACTGACGAGGAAAGAGCCGAGCGGCTGTGTGGGACTGGCTGTGAAGTCACTGAGCTGTTTCCATGGTTACGTTAGAATCTACGCCACGGTCCCGGGTGCTCATGGGAAATGTAGTCAACTGTAAAGTGATCAATGTACAAATGTCAAAGATTTATCAATGGATTCGTGTGTTGTTTGATCAAGGCTGGTTGTATACTTGATGACAGGATTAATCTTTAATATTCAGCAGATGGAATCCCGTGGGGAAATGTTTCAAACCTGACCTTTCTTCTTATTAGACGCCATGATTGTAGTTCACGTAACCATTGTATTACCTCCACCAATGAGGTTATGTTTTTGTGGTGTTTGTTTGTAAATTAGTTAGTTTGTGTGTTTATACAACTGCACATTTGTGTGTTTGAGTGTTTGTTAATTTGTTAAACTAAACAAATTAAAGATATAAAAGAAAATATGGATATTTGATTACATGTTCAGGATGGGTCAGAAATGGGCCAAGGACCAACCGATCAGATTTTGGTGATGATCCAAATCCAGATGTGAATACAGGATTTTTTAAGGATATCTAAACATGAGGTCAGGTGCATGGCCACTTTTTCATCAATACTGAATTTCCTCTGATAGAGACTGGTTCTCAAATCACAGCGAGGCCCCATGTGATAACTGGTCATGGTCCACCCAAGCAAATAAAGGCCAGCTTGCATAAAATGACTGAGGTGTCATCAAAGATTGATATGCTTTGGGTTTTCATTGGAAACGGTGTAACTTTTAGGGCTTTCAGCTTTTTTTTGTTATAAAACAAATGTCTATCTGTCTAAAGCACAGATTTTCTTTCCTTCAAGGTAGTCACACATGATGCCACTCAGCAGAACAAAGGTATGCTGGTAATACAGAAAGTCCCAAAACCTGCAGTACCCTGAGTGTCCACTTGAGGCTGACTGCGGAAACTTGACACCCAAATGACTGTGTACAGGGAAAAGGCAATTTTTACAGCTTAAACACTCATCTTTACAGCCTGGTACAAACACCAGCTTCAGTCTAAATTTGTAATACTTCTAAGTGCTCTCACTGTACGAGAGTGATTATTTCATATCTTGCCCGTTTTTCTTTTATTGAGGATTTCCAGTTTTGGAAACGCAGAGTCACTATTGGTTGGATGGCCTTAAGTCTCGCCTCTCATGGTCTGTGAGTAGGGCTGAACTGAAGTTTGGTCAAGATGACGTGCAGTATGGCAGCATCCATTACAACGCATCAACAGCGGTCCAAAGGCTCTCTGATAATCAAATGGCTGATGTCACGTGGCTTTGTACAGTTCTTTAGCAGTTTAAGGGTGCAGAGGAAAAACAAGGAAAAGCCGATGCCTAGTGCCTCTAAATCAGAAAAAAATACAAAGTTTTTAACCAAGAGAAACAAGAACAGAAGCTGCAAGAACTGACAGTGTGTGCTTTTAATCAGGGAAAGGAGGGAGTATTTAACACTGTGTGCCAGAGCTGAAAAAGAGAGTTTAACAGAGAACAGAGAAGACTGTACACTCAAGTTCACGCCAGAGCGTCTCATATATTTCGGTACTGTTGTGTTCATTAATGTCAAACATTTATATGACGCACACGTCTTTACTGGCCCAATTATTAATCTAACACATTGCCATAATGACCAGTGTTTACTAAACCCTTATTTATTTATTTTTAGAGATGTTAGATATCTGATATTTACACAGGAGGTTTTCTACTCTGACGTGAAATCATGATCACTTACAGTTTGAGTGAGGAAAAGACAGGAGCAGACTGTAAAAATCTGTTTTTATTATTTTAATCAGTTGTTGATTTTAAAGAAATAATGAAAATGAAAAGACAAAAATAAAGCTTAAATGTAATTTTTATGTAGCCTTGTTTTAGTATGAATATACAAACTGAATGTTTTCAGCTTAACATACAATCACCTTTTATATGAAAAAAGACAAGGATATTTTAGGCATCATAATGTCTCTGTTATTGAAATATCATTTAGTTAGGCCCATTTCATCCCCCCCGATAATAAAACATTTTGCTAAACTGAATTTTTATTTACTTTTATTGAATTGAAACAAAGTAACGTTAGACTTAGATATAAAGGCCTGCCTCCAACAGAGGGCCTCCTTCATGTAAAGGCCTCGCTGTGATGTTCAAATAAAGGCCCAGGCCTGTATCTGAGGATTCACCATACTCAATAACCTCTTAACAAATTTGGATTACATTTTCAGGAAAGGTTTTTATGTCATGACAAGTGGTTACAGTTTGGTGGTGATCCAAATCCGTACATGCATGTAGGAATTTTTTCAAGGATATGTAAAGCCCAATTCACAGCCTTCACCCAAAAGCGGCGCAGCGAGTTTCCGGTATACACCTAGGGACATTCACATTAATTAACATTCATATCTGTCTCAATTCACTCTGCAACACAGTGCGTGCCCTCACAAACTCACAACTCACAGCGCTCTTGTCTCCCGCTGAGTCTGTGTGCCTCCTTATCTGCAATATCATGCCCCTGTTACTACCTCTGGAGATGGAACAAAGAGGGGATCAATTTTTTCCCCCGTTTCGTCTCCAGGACATTCACAGTGAAGGTGAAACGTCACAGAGGGGTAAATATTACGCCTTGAAACAACAGTATGGATTGGGCTAATGTGACATAGGGCAGTTTCCCACACCTATACGCAGACCTTTCAGCATCAAGGTGGTTTGCATGAGTCTCGGTTCAATAATATAAACTGCTTAGCCTTCTCCATAGCCGGTAAACTGTCCTGCTAAGTTTGTCTGAATGTCACATAATGGCCGACACCTGAAAACAGAATGTAATAAGGAGGTTCCTCTAAGCACATGTCTGCACTTACTTACATTTTAATGGCAGGAAAGGTAAGGATTGTTGCTGTTTTTGGAGAACTATGACCACATTTAGAACATTGATTGTAAAACATAAATTTTGTCCCTTTTCTCACAATGTCACCAATAATAATTCAACACAGTTTCAAAGACAAACATGTCCCAAGCGCCAATAAACCCATGAAGCATCTATAAGACTTTAAATGAAATAATAATAATAAAGAAAAAGCAGAGTTTTTAAAATTAACTTTAAATGTATTCTATGAACATCTAAGACTGTTAGAAATGCATGATGGTCTAGCTGGAACACTAAATGAATAAACTGTTGTCTGTTTAGAAACTACCTGATCATGAAAAATTTAAAATAACTGTTAATCCATTTTTAGCCAATAGTGGTTACACACTGTAGATTTTCAGAAATTCAGTTTTTAAAAATTATTAGCCTATATTTAATTTTATTAGAAATGTGTAATTTAATTTCCTGAAAAAACTGTTTTGAATACAACACTGCCTTTTATAGACTAAATAAATCTAAAAATATAGGATGACAGTACAAACTTTTAAAGGATTCTATTTTGCCATTATTAATGAAGGAATTACATTAAAGTCCAATAAAAAAATTAAACTAACAAATATGACGATAACAAAGTTGACACAACATGAGGTCAGAATACATGACAGGGTTCACAAAGGCTGTAATGTAATTTATGCAGATATTTTGGAGCAAAAGTTTGCATTACATGTACTATACAGATGGAATTCAGCTTGTCTACTAAACCTGATACAGGGCATCTCTTCTCTTCTTCAGACAAAAGTTATTTTTTCCCTGTTTTAAACAAAAAAACCCTTAATAGGCTAGAATATTGATAATAAATTATCCTGGGAAATCACTGACCTTTCAAATTGATGGCAAATTGATTTACACGTTAAGGTCAGCATATTCTTTTTTTCAATATTAAATTCTAGAAGTCTAAAAAAGTTTCACTTTACTTGTTATTTCACTTTGACAGGGTGGACTCATTAAGTTTCAGGATTTACTATTCCAAACACAATACAATCAAAATCATAGAATATATGTGTAGGTGGGCATACTAGTGATGGGTGATACTAACTTTTTCAAACTGATGCAATACATTTTGCTTTAATTTGTCAATACTGATGCATTTCTGACACTAATTGCCCAGTCTCCTAATGTTAACAAATCCTTGAAAAAAATTCCCAGATTTGCATCTGGATTAAGATCACCACCATAATCTTAATACTTCTTCCTTGTGCCATGAGTAATATTCCTTGAAAATTTTTAATCAAAATCTGTTTATTATTTTCTAAGTTATCTTAACAGCCAAATAGACAAATGCTGGCAAAAACATAACCTCATTAGTAGAGCTAACAAGATGTGTACTCAAAGATTTGTTTAGGGGACAAAAGCAAAGTTTAAATTTTAATTAAGCAAAATTACTTTTTTTTTTAAACAAAGTCAAAAATTCATAATCTAGGATCCAAGTGAAATTGTCATTCTTTGTATACTTTATGTTAAACCTATTGTGAATCAGTGCAAAAGTGATGCGTCGTTAGAGTTCCTAATGTTAACTTCAGAGTGATAAATTCCTGCAAATATCAAACATAGGCTATATGACATGACTACCAGTCCTCTCCTCTTTACAATCATTTAAGCTATGAAACCAGGGAGACCCTCTTGAAAATGAAATGCTCATCTCAAAGGGCTATCCTCCGATTGATTTATATTCAACAGATTAATATGATAGGGACAAATTTATGGTTTGGGCATCCTTAACTTTATCATCATCATTATAGTAATAAATCATTATTAAATAAATAATAATAATTATAACAACAATAACAACAAAAATAACAATAACATTAACCATCAATAATAGTAGTAATAACAGAATAAAAATATAGAAAAAGTACTAAATAACAATACAAATTCTGATTGGGAAATCAGAAAAAATTGAAATAAAAAAGAATGGAAGAGCTTGACATTGACCTATTACTGTGTGAAGTGTCTTAAGATAACATAAGCTATAACTGATAAATCGGTTGATTGATAAGTAGCCTATTTTTAAAAGTAAAATCATAACTTACTTTTGATAAGAAGTAATAAGTAAAGTAATTTGTTGATTTTGATAATAATTAACGTATTTGTGCTACTTTTTTAAGGAGTAAAGAGCAAAGACAAATTAATCACAATTTTGGGTTAACTTGCCCAACACTAGTTAGAAAAGGTTTTCTTTATCATTATGGGTACAAACCATGTTGTCTATGAGTACATTAATTGACTTCGTCTACTTACTGGGTCCTTGTATGTTTTAACCGATTGTTTTTGGCATTTGAATACCTGAGAGGTTTATGTAAAATGTGAAGTCATGGTTATTTTGGTCTCTGGTTCAGATAGTGCCATGTTGTGAAGACGTCCATGAACGAGTTGCTTCAAAGAGCTAACTCTTCTACATTTACACTGTTTATCCCCTAATTGTTGTTAAGTACATCAATAAAAATCCTTTGCAAGTTATTTATTTCAATATAATTTACAAAATATAGTATAACATATTATATGAGCACTACAACACAAGGCATGACACAATATAAAGTATAATGAAAATTATTTTGTATTTGAAATTGACCCATTCACAGTAAACAATTTCAGTAAAACACAAATCAACATGTCAGTCATGGGACAAAACAATGTTCAGATCAGCTGATTTCAATAATTCAAAATGGTTCAAAATGAAGAGTCGTTTGGGAGCCGACTATCTTTGAGCTAAGTTAAATGACATGAATCACTAAAAAGAGCCTGAATTCCCACCATTGCTGCCATGATGTGAAGTGACGGCTTTGTTCCACACTCAGGCTGTGATTGGCTGAGCTGAAAGCTAAAGCCCGCCTCCTTCATTCTGATTGGTTGTCACGCACTTCCTCTAACGGTTGGACTGTACGCAGGAGGCGTAGCGCTGAATTCAAATTTGAACGTTGGTTGTTTTGTACAGGGAGACGACAGAGGAGAAGCCGAGAGCTGCTCGGCTCACCCGTCCTTTTTCTGTACACAAAGTGGTGTACGAGACTTTTAACTCAAACAGTTATCTTAATATTTCCTTAGAGGTCATCGACAGTGAATAATGGATCCGTTCACCGAGGTAAGTCGGCTGGCTGATTGACTTGCGGTAGTTAGAACTCGTCGCATGTGAAGCTAACATTAGGTGGGGTCAAAATAGGGTCTCCCTGCTGACGCCATTTCAGGTAACGTAAGTAATCACATTACTTTGTATTTCATGTTTTTTATTCATAAGGGAAAAGTAGTGATAACCTCCACTGTGCTAAAGCCTTTAATAACGTTAAAATAAAGAGGTGTACAATCACAGTGCTACATGGTCAATGGGATATTACACGTGTTGTTCCTTTGGCCTATCAGTCATCAACACATATGTAAAGTATATTTAGTTAATACCTTAATTAATCTTAAAGCTACCCGATATGTGACTATCTTAAACGTTAAACAAGCTGTAACTGCAGTATTTCAGACGAGCAGCTCGTCAGCCGTTTTCGCCATGAAATAAAAATGTTTGATATGATTTTCATTCATGTTAATGGAGACAAAATAGCTGAATAACCACCAAGATATACAAAATCATGTATTGTACGTAAACATCATTGTCTGACAAAGTCAACTTCAAGGACACTGTATTGTCTATAAATGGCTGCCATGAAATTGATATTTGTCTCACTTATCCTACAGCTATTGACAGCTACCTTACTGCAAATGTATATCTCTAAAATTTCTAACCACCACTATAGCCATATGATAAACTTTCGATATTTTCTCTTCTTCATGTCAGTTTATCTGAAGTAATAGACTTGATTTAATGCCACATTATCAAGGTGAAAACACTTCATTTTTGAAATGTGGGATGAAATGAAGTCACCTTACTCATATTTTATATTCTGTCCATGCACACTACAACATGTTTCTCCCTAAGGAATTTAAAACATCAATGAATTTATCGATTAGTCAAGCTTCAACATTATTTCCTTTTTTATTTTACAAAATATAGGTAGTAATCTTAGACATCTTTACGGCTTGTCATCTTCAAATCCAGAAACTCATGAACTTTTCAGCAACTGTGCATAAAGTATGTTCTTTAAATTCAACATAAATAAGATAATTTTACATGCCATCAGTATCCAAACTGTGATTTTCTATAGGGATGTACATGATCAGATATGCAGAAATATCCAAACTAATTATCACCTACACAGGTATTTGTTGTCAAAGTATTGAAAATGACAAGTGCCTGTCATGGTAAAAGTCTATTTGGGTTAAACAGACATGAAGCAAGAAAAACATTTTATTTGTTAATAAATTCATGAATATAATTAACAGGTATCAATGATGAGGTAAACCATTGTGGTACAATTGTACATTTTGCCAACATTGCAGCCAATATATGTAATACAAATGGCCAATATTTGAGGCCAAAATATCAGCAGAATGTTTAATATCTGCCGACAGTTATAATAATACATTTTATTTATAAAGCACTTTTCATATACTCAAAGACACCGTAAATAAGGCAGAAGATCAAAACAACATTAAAGCAACAGTTCAGATAACAGCATTAAAGGACAAATAAAATCACACAACACAGTCATACACATGATCTGCTTTTTAGACAGTTATCTGCGGATATATTGGTACTGTTCTGATAACATTGTACATCCCAGATTGATTGCCTAGTACTTTTACACATGCAAGAAATTTGACTTGGTCCCTTGGTGCAAAACTAATAAGACTGAATTCATTTGTGTTTTTAAATTGTTACTGGATATAGAATAGACAAAATATAAATGGACAATACCCAAAGAAACAATGTAACCCTTGAAAGGATAATATTGGATTATAATTGAAATAACTTGGATAAAAACATTAGTAAAACAAGCAGCAGTTGTTTAGCACAATAATGTTCAAGTCCACCTTTTTAAAAGCATTTGATCTCGTGCTTTAAAAGAGAAAGAGCTCAAAACACACCAGACACGATCCAGATCAGATGCTCTGTTTCAATTTAAGGTCATGGTATCAGTACTGGACATTGTCCAGCATTTTGTCCTTTGCCTTGATTTCCCTCCTTCTCTTTTCATACACAGGCTGTTTTTGCACCTTAAAGTGGGAATGACTTTATCTGCCAGTTATCCTGGTTACCTCAGCGGTCCCCGCCAGAGCGGTTGAAAATTCAAATCCAGGAACTAAACAGCAGGAGTGGCTCATTCCCAAAGAATGCTGCTAAAAATGACTCGAGGTTTTTCCACACCGCCTGCAGAAATGTGCTGTGCGGCTGCAGGAATGTGTTGGGGCTTGTAGTTAACAGTAGAGCTGCAGTAAATCAGTGTGGCAGGCTGGCTGTGAGGCCAAAGGGAAGGGAATGTAAAGAGGAAGGAAAGAGGGCGAGCAAACGGGGGCTCTTTCTATCTCTGGTGGAGTTGGAGCACTTTGAGTGTCTGGGTGCTTGTAAAAGCAGAGGCACACATAGCAAACTGTTTTGTTCACCATATTTGGGAGACTCCAGCACTTATCCCGGAAGATGTTGAGTCTATGGTGGCCCTGAAGGTCATCTACAAAAACATCTCATTGGATGCAAAACACTGGAAAACATTTCACAACCATCAACATTTTGACAAACACATTGTTTAGTGTTTTATGAAATGTTGTTGGTGCCAAATAAAATGTATTTGTGTTGACATAAATCTTTTTTTAGTTAAAGTTAGTTTTTTTTAAATTGTTATTTTTTATTGTCAACCTCAAGGGTCACAGCATCATTCAGCTGACTGTGCCATCTCAGAGTAACAAAAGTGAAATCAGTAAGGGGGTTTCTGATGCTTTGTCATACACAATTAGTGAAATGAGTCCCAGTCTAATTTAGGAGCCAAAGAGTGCATGTTGTATGGGGGTGTGTATGAGCAAGAATCTGTTAATAAGATTGTTAGCACAATACATGGGAGACAGTATGATATATCAAGGTTCTACCAGCAGTGGCACATATCAACACACTTTTTCTTTATGTCCAAGTTCTTTTTTAAGTCATTAAAAACCAGTGTTTTTGCATAGAAAATGTAGCTGCTAATCAGAGTTGGCATGGAAGTTGGTAAAATTTTATTGATACCAATGCCATCATCCACTCTGCTTATCAGTATGATTACCTTATCGATTCCTGTGGATTTTTTTTGTGGACAAAAAGTGGCTTACTTGGTTTCCAGTGGTGCCAACGTTGAACCTGTCACTCCTGGTATTCAAGGATTTGTTATTTGCTGTTTGTTCTTGATTTACAAGGTATGCAGAACAAAGTGGAAGGAATTGATAAGGGGGGATTGTTAAGCTTAAAGATTAATGATATTGAATCCTTGAGAGAGTTTTCATCTATTCTTAACTGAGAATCAAATGGCTGAATGTCTGCTGCCAAGTTTTGGATTGATGCTAATAATTACTCATAATATTGATGAAGCACTCTAAATATGGATTCAGTATCACACCACACAATATTTTAATATTTTGGTGTATTGATATTTTCTAACATCCCTGGTATTGGCAAAAGTTTTTAGGTCTCAAACTTGGATGCAGATGATGCCTCCAAGAGTTGCTTACTATACAAAACAAAGGTCTCATATTTCTCTAATTTGTTACAGAATAAAATAGTGTGATATTATGCTTACAATACAGTATTGTGCAGCAAAATCTAATCATATATTAGTGAACTGATATTTCTTATGTCTGGGTATAAGACTGGAAATGGTGGAATTATGAACACGGGCAGTAAAAATCCAATATCATGCATCCTGATTATTTCTAAGGCTGCTGAGATCAATTATTTTATGTGTCTTTTGTTTAACCAGAAACTGCTGGAGCGGACTCGGGCTCGCAGAGAAAACTTGCAGAAGAAAATGGCGGAGAGACCAAACGCTGCAAACAGACAGATGGTGAAAAGGCCCAGAGAGCCGCTGGCTGACACCAACAGTGTGATCGCCGAGCCGGTGATTGATAAAGGTATAAAAACATCTGATGAGCCACTGTCTGCTGGAAGAGTTTGACCACTTAAACATATCAAGTCTTATTTTCCCCGTCTCCTCCTCTTAGCTCCCCAGGTTTCCTCTAAGCCCTCTCCCTCCAAACGCAGTCGCTCCGGAGAAAATGTCCGCCCTGTGGCGGGAGAGGAAAACCAGGAGCCAACAACGACTCGAGCTGTGACTAACATGCTCTCAGATCCTCCCACAGACAAGAAACCTCCAGCAGGGCCCACCAGCATTCGACCCTCTTCCTCCCTTGAGAAATCTAGCCCCCAGCCCCTTGTCCAGTCTCAGCCGGAGCGGCTGAAAATCTCTGATCCAGAGCCGGGGAAGATGGCCGTCACGCCTTCTTCTGACCCTGCAGCCAGCAGAGAGGCAGAGACACTTCTTTTGAGCTCAGCTTTGCAGAAGAACAGAGAGACGGCGGTAGGGGATCAAACTGCATCTGCTGCTGGAATGAAGTCTCGCCTGCAGAGGCTGGCAGAGCAGAGGAAGTGCTGGGATGGAGATGGTATGAATATTCTCCTGATTTCATTAAATTCAGATAAAGTTACTGCAATTTATATTAGCTGCTGATGTCCAAATGATACCCAGAAACAAGGTCACTTGATTGACTATCATTCATCCATCTATTGTCTATACCCCATGTGAGGCTGGAGCCTGTCCAGCTGACACTGGGCATGAAGAGGGGTACAAATTCAGCAGTTGTGACACTAACATGATCTTGAACAAAAACAGCTTACCCAGCTGATAAATACTGATGGTTGATCAGTGATGGTTCATAACTTTGCTGATATTGTTTGTCCAAAGTGATCAAACTCTATGCTGTGATGGAAACATACTCATAGAAACTGCCCTCCGCGGGTGCTGTAGTTGAATTTGAGTATTGGCTGATCTCCGAGGGCAGCCATTTCCTAAAGCATATCCAGCAGACATTTCAGGCTCAACCAAACAGAGATGTCACTGACATATTAGGACTGTTGGACGATTTGTTTGTTTACCCAGAAATTACAACTAGAACCTGTTTTTCTCAAAACCATGTTGATGATATACTAGCCTATGTCCTCAACATTTTCCTATTTAGGTCAAGGTCAACTTAATTAACCCAGGAGGGCAATTTGTTTTACAGCTGCAGCAAGACAGACGTGATAAAGCTGAGTCGCATACACAAAAATTAAGATAAAATAAGATGAGATAGTCCATTATTGATCCCCAGAGGAGAAATTCAGGTTTTGTAGCAGTACAGGGGTAGATACAAGGGTAAAGTAGCATGCATTAAAGTTCAATAAAAATAATATATACATATATACATATAATATAATAGTTGTAGATTAATAAACTGTACAAACAGCAATTAACAAAATGGAAAAAGTAGAAGTATTTACAATTATTGAAATAAAAATTAAAATTAACTGAACACATTCAGTAGACATGCATTAGTGGCATCAGTTCAGATGTTATTTAGGAGGCAAATAGCGACCAATGATTTTTTTAAAAATCTGTTTGTCAAACACCTGGGCACAGGATACCTGCGACAGGTTGACAGCAGCCTATACTCTGCTTTAAGTCCTCAACTGCAGGAAATTATGTATCTCTTAAAATGAAGTTGATAAAGTACAAACTAGAGTCTTCTACAGGAACATAAACCAATGTTTCACGCTGAGGTAGCTTGTTGTAAGTTTGCTTTGGATGAGTGTGACATTAATAATCAAACAATAAAGGCAGCATAGACTGTGTTATGTTGAGTTCAGAGAGAGCATGAAGCAGTGAATGGGCATGTATTGGCCCTTCTCTTCCAGCCCTTTCTGTTCTGGAGACATTGTTTTAAGTATCAGGGTAGATGCACCTCAGGCTAACCTTGGGGGTTTGTGATGTTTTAAAACGGGGCTTTAATGACTAATTAGGGACTTCCTGACTTTGAATGTCAGGAATTTTAAGGTTTGCTGGTGAGGATGTAATGTCCATTTTTGTGGTTTTTGATAATTTTGTTCCTATTTACCTTTTCAGCCAGCTCTAATGAAGTTCCAGATTGCACCCCTCTGCCTCTGATGACAAGACAAGCTGAGGTCCCGACAGTCGTCCCTCCAGTTTCCTCGGGGACCCCTCTGGGGAGGAGAGGACGACTGGCCAACCTTGCCGCCACCATTGGATCCTGGGAGGACGACCTGAGCCATGCTAACATTCCCATGGAGCATGCTCCGGATAAAGCTGGTGCTCCTAAATCAGCAGTCAGAGACATTACTGCGGCTGCCAACACTAAAGCAGGTGCTGCAGGCCACAAGGCTGCTGATTCAACCACAAGCAGCAAGTGCACTTCCAGCTCTAACCAGGTAAGTTGACCTGGGGTGTCCTTCTTCATCTTAATCAGTTATTCTGTTTGCAACACCAGTGTTTTTGTACCAAAGCAATTGTACATACACAAATAATATACATTTGCATACATGTATATACATTAAATAAGTAGAAATAACACATACAGTTTAATGTATCCAGACGGACCTTTAGACCGGCAAGCCACAGCAGCTCCTTTTTTTGTCGGTCTGCCCAATAATTAAAAGAAAATGTGTGTATTTTTCCGTCCCAGGTGTTGAATTCTCCAGTAAAATCCAGCCGAGTTGTTCCCCCAAGCCCTCAGAAGGCCAACATTCCTTCAGCCAAACCAGCACTTCAGTCTGTCTCCAGTCCTCAGAAGAGCTCCATCCAGACCAAAACCACCCCATCCAGTCCACAGAGGAGCGGCCTTTCTTCCACATCAGTCCCTCAGAGTCCACTGAAGACCCCAGCTCTCTCCAGGGGTCTTAATCCAGCCTCCAGCCCCCAGAAGCCAGAACTCCGGGCCAAACCTACAAATTTTGGCCCCTCTGTGTCCCAGGAAAAAGTAACAGCTGGAACACCAAGTGAGTCTTGTTGGAGTCTATTCTTTGAAGACTTAATGACATTTGAGTCATATGTTGGTAACAAATTCCTCGCATGTGAGGTTGATGACAAAAATGAGGACTTGTAAGGCCCTGACTTTTGATTAATTTGGGTCATTTTGATCCAAAATATGTGCAAGTTTGGCCCAGATTTAAAACTTCGCAAACTGATTTTTAAAAAAAATATCACAACCCACTTGAGAGAAGTATGTAAAGATTATTCAGCAGAGCTACACGAGTGAAAAAAGGCCAGATTTAAAAACATGGATGTATATGAAATAGTGTTTCATACTCACTTTGTTTGTGGCAAGACTGTAATTATTCTTTAACTTTTTATCATCTATAGGTGTTAAATCTTTCTTGGAGCGCTTTGGAGAGAGATGTCAGGAGCGCACCAACCAGGGCACACCTTCAGGGGGCAGCAGCCACACAAAGACCCCCACTGTGACCCCGTCATCAGTCACACCAAACACCCGCCTGGTCCAGGAGAGACTGAGAGCTGCCCAGGCTGCAAACACAGCCACGTCCGATCTCACCCAGAGACAGAAGCTGGTACGTGCATGTCAGAGATTCAACTGCCCCGTTACATAGTTTAACATCAGTACTTAAAGTAAAGTAAAGTAAAGTTACATTTTAAAAATGCTCTTCATTTCAGGAGCGAGAGTCTGAGCTGGCTCAGATCCGCAGTCGCTTCCAGAAGGGCAACAATATGTGGAAAAACAAAGAGGAAGCAGCTGAAACAAAGACATTCACAGAAAACAAGGTTAGCCAGAAAACCTCACACACCAGTGAGATATAACAGTCATCTTCTCAACCACATGTCAGAAAAACGGCCGTGATTTTCATTTCAGGAGCAACTTTCTGCGCCTGTGGAGGAGAACATTTCCCAGTGTGAGCCGCTGAGCCTCGAGTCTGAAGATAAACCAGCAGCACCTCCTACTGAGAGCACAGAGACTCCTGCAAAGTGCCCTCCTCCAGGTATTTAACCGACTGTCAGCAGTTTGTTATGGTATGATACGGATGTGGCATCAAAGTGTTAAACCTTAGAAATTAAGCTCCATTGCACATATTATCCTGCAAATCAGAAGATATTTAAGTTGCCAGGTTGGTTGATCAATGAACAATCAGGGTAAACAGACTTGCCTTTCAGTGGTTGGCAACAATGAAGGAATCCAACTCACCTTTTCCACAAACTGTTTTGAATGTGGTTCAGTTATTTGTTTAGTTTGATAGTGCCTATTTCTCTCTGGTTGAACCTGAAACTGAAGATCGTTAGGTGTTTCTGTTCTTGTTGGTCCAATAGATGGTTTGGTAAAGCAGCTTTTACCATTTTTACACACATGGTTTGAGCAGAGACTTTTTCTGGGACAATATCGTCCAATCCAGAATCAAATTTAGACCTCTTCACCCAAAGTTCCTCAACAAGTCCTTAAGTGTAAAGTTCCCGTAGTCATAAAGGGCTTAAATGCCATATGCCACGGCTAACCTGTGTGGACCTGTTTTTATTACTCAGAAAGTTCACAGGTCAATAAAAAAAAAATAAACAAGGAATGATGGACGACTGAACAGTGGTATCAGTAAAATCCTATTATTTCTTATACCTAGTCCGTATGAAGTCTGCGTGATGTAGTGAACATAATTCGTCTCTTCTTCTTTTCTGTGTATTTGCCTTTTTCATCATGATCATCAGTCAGTTTCTCAGGTTTATTAACTTTCTTCAGGAGTGTTATGGAAAAAAGCACATTTCAAAATACTCTGATTTTAACAAAAAATTATTTCATATAAATAATAATGTTTTATTCTTATTTGAGAGACGTTTGCAATGGTATGTGTTTTTGATTTTACATTATGTAAAACGTAAAATAGGTTCAATTCTATAAGTTAAAGGGCCAGTTCAGGTGTTTTGAAGTGTGGTTGTGTCGTACATGATCCTGAACATGTGCTACAGTGTCACAGCTCAGTTCTCTCTCTGTTCAGAAATCTCAGGACAGATGCTAATGCTAAACATTGATGTACATGGTGCCAAACCTCTGAGAAACTAAAAGAATCACGGGGGAAAGAAGTCACAGAAGCAGTGTGGGGTCATCACACGCTACAGTTTGTTTACATCCACTTACTTTCCCACTACCAAGCTGCTTTGATTAGGCACTATTTGGAGACACAGCACAACCTACGTGTCCTTCCACCAGCAGCGTAAGGATCAAACTGTGGTCTGACTTAAATTCTGTCAAATAAACAAATAATCATTCATCCTAAATAAATATTATCCAAATGTCTGAATGTTTGAGGCTCATCCTGCTGACCAAGCTCAGTAATTTAGACGAAGAGCTCAGTTTACCCACGACAGTGAACACACCATGTGCGCTCATGAAGTAAACTTATCATTAAACCGTGGCTTCAGTCTTTACTTGATAATCAATCAGTATGAGCTGAACACTTCCTCTGAAGATGAACTTTCACTCAGCTCCTCTCTTGTCCTTGAGTTTGTAAAACAGTGAATCTGGTTCGTATGATTATAAATGTCCATAAATTAATGAGGCTCTGCGTGATGAGAGCTGCTCACTGCAGACCAACGTATGAAAGCTGATAGTCTCCTCTGATCGTGAACATCCTCAAACATCAGTGAGTTTTTCTGAACAGAGGGAGAACTGAGCTGTGACGCTGTGGCACACGCTCACAACCCCTCTTAAAATAATGAACTATCCCTCTACTCCAGAAGTTCATTACTGATCCATATTGAGGAATCTTACCCACCATCTGATTTTGATCTTTTCATAGAAAATAGTAAGACATACCACTGAATTTATCCATTCTCTCAGTAAGGTATTGAAAAGCCCTGAGTATGGTTTTAAAAAGGCATTACATTGATGTCATGTTTGATGAAAGAGCAATGGTAATTGGTTCATTTTTTTGGCCATTATATGAGCATTTGAACTTTACCCAGAAGGCTGATTATATTCCTTTGGACAATAGCAGGTTTTGGACTGCTGGCCACCCCCCCAGCATCCACATCTAGTCCTCTGAGAGTGGTGGCTCAGACAGGAGAGAAGACTACTGAAGAAACCACAGAAGAAGAGCGGGAGGAAGATGAAGAAGTTGTGAAGGAGACAGAGATGAATGTGGATCAGTCAGTCAACTCTGAGGTGATCAATGAGCTGTTTGACGGGATCCTGGAGCAGAGTGAAGATCAGAACGATGAAGAGGAGGAAGAGGAAGATGCTCTGAATATCTCCTCCATGTCCCTCCTGACCCCGCTGGCAGAGACTGTGGCTGCTGTGGTGAAGAGTCCAGACCGTAGGATGATGGTACAAACATGGAGAATAAAATGTTCTGCCCATTAATGTCCTTTAAATATTTAATGTTTGACTGGTGTTGAAATGTCTCCTCTGGTCTGTGTGCAGACGTCCACTCCAGCCAGTTCATTCATCGTCAGGAACACTCCAGAAAATGTTCACAAAGCGAGCAAGTTCCAGAGGACAAACATGATGAGGACGGCCTCGTCGGACAGCATCGACGAGGACCACAGGCTGCCGTACAGGTGAGAGGAACACCTCACGAAAGGTCGACTGTATAGTGCTATCAGATTTTTTAAAGAGATTGTAGGACAATATTTTCTCTTTCCATAGTTTGTTTTGCTTTAAGATGACATTATACATTTCTTCTAACTTCATTTGGCTATGACTATGACGATTAATAAATTTTGTTATAAGCTGGAAAAATGTGTTGGGCTTGATAATCTAATATAACACATGAGGCATCTCCAGTAGATCATTTTACCGTTTAACATCTTCCGAGGCCACATGTCCTCTCATGAGTCTTGCAACATGGAGGAGGACACGGAAACACTGGGCTAAGCACTTTCAAGGCACTGCTGGACACTGGTGGGTACCAGCACAACAATTGGGTTCGATTTGTTGCAGTGGGCCAGCTTCTGTGCTCATAATCGACACACAGTGGAGGCCAAAGTGCTTCCACACGGAGCTCCGCTCATGTTTCAGTGTTATGATTGTTTTCCTTACAGTGGCTCTGCCAGTCCTCCATTTCCTCAGTGTCTTCTTCTTCTGTTGGTTTACAGCAGACTAGATGTAGGGTGTGTTCAACCTTCCTAACTGAAGAAATGATCTGGAAGCATTTCAGCATCGGCCATGATAAGAGCTGTTCGAATTCTCCAAAAGTTAAGGAAAGGAAGGTCATTGTTTCCTTTATTTTCTCCTTTAGCTTAGGAAACACTGGACCATCCTTTATGAAAGGAAAGGAGAAAGGAGTGACCCATAATGCCTTGCGGCAGCAACGTATATAAATACAGCATCTGCCAAACGTTTACGGAAAGGACGAGTTTTGTGGGCCTATGAAGATACTTATCTAATACTGTGTAAATGTTTTTGACGGGTATAGAGAAAAAGATATGCTTCAAAGTCAGTGCTTTCAAAATTATAACCTTTACTTCATTTCTTTTTAATTATTTTTATCAATCATTCATTGAATTTTTAAAAGCATTTCTTTTTCTCCATAACTGCCTACAATGTTGATGAATATTAAACATACAACCATGGTCATTGTTTCCTATATAAATATTACATATTAATTACCACATTTCCATCTATCTTCATTTATGAAGGAAATCATGCCAATATTAAGACAGAACAATGGGGTCTCTGATAAAGTTTATTTAAGAACAATCAGTAAAAGAAGGAAGAATGAGGCATTTTACAATACTTCAAATATAATGACAAATTTAAACACGTTCGCAATGATATATGTGAATGAAACAGGGAGAACAGTGCTTCTGAAACATGTTTATCAGACCTCAGGTTTTAAGTGCCCTGTCAAAGATGTCAACATTTATAGATGCTCTCACCTAACCTCACCGCTGTGAGCAGAAACACACTCTGCATGACCAAAGGACAAAACACCTGTCACAGGTAAATCCTCTGGTCATGGATTGTTCATGTTAACAGGTCAAACAACACAGACCAACGCTGTGAGGTAAAGCAGAGGACAAAGATGCTTCTTGTAGTTCATTTTTAGAACATTGTAGTTCGTCATGGCTTATCTACGTCACAAGAAATCGTCCGATAAATATGACACTAAAGTGAAAGTGCAGTTGAATTCCTCTTTTACTGCAGTTCTCCTTTCCTTTCCTCTTATTCCCTCCTTTCCTTGACCCTGTGATGCTTTCCATCGGGGTTAAGGGAAAGTGGATAGGATAGGGAGGCCAAATGGGCTGCACTAGAGCGCCATCTGCTGGGTCAAGTGGTTCACTGCTCTAGACGCCCTGATGAGCTGCTGAGCTGTTCATTACCTCCACCAAGGAGGTTATGTTTTTGCCAGCATTTGTTTGTTTGTTTGTTAGCAAGATTACACAAAAACAACTGTGTGAATTTTGCTGAAATTTTCAGGAGATGTTGTTAATGGCCCAACTTAAAAATGATTAGATGTTGGTGGTAAGCCAGATAACCGCTATTAGTGAACGATTGTTTTTGCTCAATAACTGTCTAACTAATAATGATATCAACATGATTCTGAGTGCTAGGTGTGGGTTTTCAGGGTCATGAATCATATTATGATGGTAACTTTATCATGAACTATTTCTTATAGATGTAACAGCAATATGTGAGCTACCTTGGTGGAGGTTTGAGTTCTGCGAGTGCTTTCTGGTTTTATATTGGAATGTTTATTTACGCTTTAAGATTTAAAAAAAAAAAGAGTTTTCATTGCGTTTTAGCCTCCCGTTTACATGGGAACGGTGCCTGGAGTGCCTGAATCCGCAAACATTTGAAACTAGGGTCCAGAGCGGAGAGTTTTGAAACATCATCGCCACCAGGCTCCATGTAAACAGGATTCAGAGTTTTAGGGTGAAACGCTGACATCACGGCATGCGCAGTACTCTTTCACATGAAGGCTGCGCGCGCATACCAGGAACAACAACAGCTTCGGCCGTCTACCGAGTAACATGTGTGCTGCTTACCGTGCTCGGTTTGTTTTCCAGACAAAACTATCCAGACAGATTTGTTGTCCAGACAAGAAACTCCTTCATGCGTCCACTCGCCATTGTTGTTTGTGAAAAGTTTTTCTTCTTTGTACGTGTGTTGTAACAGCGCTGTTTCTCTGTGAACCTACATCGCCATCTACTGGACTGGCATGCACACTATAGCGGTTTCAGTTGTTCTGGCGTCTTCGTGTGAACGCGGATTGCTTTTGAAGACGCAAAGGAAAAACCTTTGCGTTTCAGGTCAGAGCGTCTCCGTGTAAACAGGGCCTCAGATTCAAGGTAGACATGTCTGGTTACTTAAGTGCACATGGCCAAGTCAGTGTTATTTTAAATATTTCTGGGGATTTGTGTCGATGCTTTACCAGCCAACAAGTTTTGGATTCACAAACTTCAAATGTTTGAGAAAAAGATGAGGAAATCAGAAATACAAGTTCATGGATTTAGCTTCAACATAAAGAATATAAGGATTGATTAGCACAGACAAACAATGACTGTGAGATGACATATTTAAAAAGAGCGAAAAACTTTGGACGATGGAAATCAAAGCTGCAAGTCCTGCAGCTGCTGTTTTAAAGTCTTCAGTGATTTCAGAAGAGTTCATCAGGCCTGTTAGATGTGTGTGTAATGTGTTTTGCTTTTGTTCTATGTTCAGCATTGATGCATACAGGTCCACCAGAGTCAAGGACACTGAGAGACCAAACGTGAAGCAGGTGATTGTGAGGAAAGAGGATGTTTCTAACAGTGCAGAGGAGCCCAGAGGAGCAAGTCTGTTCAGCATCAAACAGAAGATGAAGGTTTGGAGTTCACACTTTTAATATCTGACTCTTACCAGATGAGGATGTTTTTAAAATGTTTCAGATATTATTTTATCAACTTTAAGAAGTGCACAATATTATTGTTATCTGTCAGCAGATACTGGCCTCAAAAGTTGAAAATTGGTGCTTGCCAATATTAATCTTTTTGACGGCTGATATATCGGCAAAATCCACAAATGTGCCATGATGCTTCATCTTCTCATCGCTGCATTTAAAAAATCAAGAATTTCATTGTTTTCAAGGGTTAAATGTTTTTTCTTGTTTCACATCTGTTTCTCACACAAATAGACTTCCACATTGAAAGCAACAGGTCAATTTTCATAAAGTTAAGACTTTGTGCTCTTGATGAAAAATAATGGTTTTGGCAATAATGAGTTCAGAAATATCAGATATATCAGAATATATCAGATATAGTCCTAAATTCAGTATTGTCCATCCCTACTTTGAACGAGAGGTCTTTAACTAACACTGTGCATCTTCTGCAGATTCTGACCAATGAGATGAACCTGCAGCAGACGGTCATCCATCAGGCCAGCCAGGCTCTGAACTGCTGCACAGACGAAGAGCACGGGAAGGGATCCCAGGTGGAGGCCGAGGCCGAGAGGCTGCTGCTGGTGGCAAGTGAGTTCAGTCAAACATCACCTGACCGAAGTGACCCATGAAAACCACACATCATGCAGCTCTCTCTGAAATGTCTCAATAACTCAATCTGAGATATGATCGCTGAACTCAGAATAACTACAGGAAGACAACAGGTAGCTGCTTTGAGGACTCATCTGGGCATTCAAGCAAAAACCAAGAGAAAAATCTGCAGCCTGTCTGTGGTTTGTTGTAAACATGTATTTATGCTATTGGCAGGTAAAGGCCATTCAGCCTCTGCTGTTGGCTTCAGGCAGTCAGTCATTACTAAAGCTGATGAGGAAGGCAAACTGATTGACAGCACTGATGGAAAGTAAAGCTGCCAGCTCTTTCAGCTTTTAAGGGCTTTTGTCAAACCTTAAAGTCTGAATTTTATAGTTAAAGGTCAAAAAATGTCATAAGTTTTTCTTAATACCTCTAAGAGAGGGAGAAGCCATGACCAAGCTGTTGCACAACTACAACATGGCAGTTCAACCTAGAAGCAGCTCCCACTCTTTTCACATATAAACTCTAGTTGTAACATATTTTTTGAGACTTTCCCCTCAAACAATCTGATAAATTTGAAGCCCATGGCTGTAGCTATCCTGTATATATTATCAACCAATCTTTATTTGTATTGCACCAATTCATAATACATGTTCTCTATAGAAACTACAAAAAAGCAGGATGAAGCCATATTCTTGAGTTTCAACTTTTTGAGGATTTTAATGAACTGATCGTTGCAATCTATTTTTAAAGACATCAGTGTGGTATTTGGCGTCTCCTAGTGGCCAAGTCCATGTATAACTTTCTTTGTTTTTCACTTTCACAGCTGAGAGGAGGGAGGCTTTGAAGGCAGAGTTGGACCGTCTCAAAGGAGACCCTTCAGGTCAGAAGAAAGCTCCTCCAGGCCCAGACCCTGCTGGTGTGTGTGCATCCAAAGGCTCCATCAGCCTGCAGGACCTACGCCTGCCGCTCAAGGCAGACTTTGTGTGCTCCACCGCCAACAAACCTGGTAAACTGAACATTACTTACTCCACAGTTTTTAGCCTCACCTTGCTCTTTTGTCAACACTGTCTTTATTTTCTCTTTTAATTATTGATGCACTGGTTGTAAAAATCAGTGCAAATACAGATGTTTAAAGATGGCATTTTGACCAATATTGATGCAGATAACAGTGTTTTCATAATTTCCTCTGTTGGCGTGATTCTCTTACAACACAAATACTTTCTGTCACGATTGGTCATGAAACGGACCAGTTTGTCCAGCAGTTTAGACATGGCAGATCTGTGCATCACATCAGTTTGACAGGACAAACAGATGTCTGAAACTAAGATCTGTTCATCCTGCATTCTTTTGTCTGTGTTAATAAAAAAAAACACTGATATTGTAACACTGATGTGGATCTGCATTTTTTTCTTGTAATTAACTTTTTTTCCTCTAGTTGTCCATGGAAGCTTTTTCTTGTTGTTACAGTTTGAGTGTTAATTGTACCAGTGGTGACAATATTTTTCTTTCTCTCAAACACGTCAGAGTCGACCAAATACTCGTTCTTCATGATGATTCGAGCTGGAGCGGAGAACACCGTGGCCACGCCGTTAGCCAGCACTCACCGCGGCCTCAGCGGGGACACGCTCTCCTTCCCCACTAAGTTTAACATGTAAATCACTTGTTTCTTAATTTTTGTTATATTTGTGTTTTCTGTAGATTTTTGTTTGAGTATTTGAACCAGAGTGAGTTCTACTTGAAACATTTTATCTCGATTATTGACCATTTGCACGTGACGTCACACTTTCTTCCATTTCGGCTGGACGGCAAAAACAATGCCATCCAGCATGTAACTTAATGGACCTTTATGCTAAATAAATAAAAATGTCCAAACATAATTATCTACTGCTGAGGACTCCAAACATGGCTTGAAATGCCAGTTTTATCATAAGATACCATATGCAACAGTAACACTTTGTGGGCTAACACTAATGCTAGCAACTGTCAAGTAAACTTATAATTAAAACATGGCCATGTCTTCATCCAATAAACAATCAGTAATACTTACTCTGGAAATGAACTTTCGCGCAGCTCTTCTGGTTTGTCTTTAGAGTTTGAAAAATGTTGATTTTTGTCTGTACAAGTACAAATGACCATTACAGCAGAGAGGATCTGCATGAGGAGAGCTGCAGACTGCAGATTTACACACATCAGCTGCTGCTGTCCTCTGATTCTAAATCATCCTGAAGTGATTTTACCGAGTCACTCTGGTGTTTTACTGAATTTGACAACATAAGCCCAAAATGTATACACCTGCCTCCACAGGTAACCTGGACCTCTTCCTGTCCTCCAGTTCTCACTGAGGTTTCTGACATTTATCATTCAAACCTGCTGAGTCTCCATCAACAGATGATTTGCTGTGTGAACTCTGTGTTCAGTCATTTCTAGTTATTATCCCTGAAACATCATCACATTATCTCTCTGAGCAGTGGTTGTTTTTCCTCTTTGGAGTCTCCCACATGCTGTCTGACTGCTGTCCAGCAGATATTTTAGCCCTGTCTCTGCTTGTTTTTCAGTTTGTGAGGCTTCTCAAAGTATTAATGAAACTCTCTGTTACTTTAGTGGCTCAAAAATGCATCTCCGTCGTAACTATCGGCTAAAATTGTAGTCTGTTGATAACAGCAGTACTTCTGCTGTCCACAAAGCGAAATGACGTCATGTACTTCATGTGTCTGCAAAAAGTCAATAACTGCCTTTTTTTCATAATTGGTCACTGACATAAATATCTTCTTCCTTTCAGCCCTGATGTCTGCAGTAACTTTGAGATTGATATTGAGGTCTATGGCCTGGTGAGTATTGTGTGTCTTGGATGTCAGACAATGAAAATAACAAAATGATTATTTGGCCTGCAAATCAAGGATTTTTAATTATCTGTTACACTGTGAGATTGGACAGTTTTCAACATTTTCAATAATCACAGCTTACAATGTCGGGATTGCTTTGGTGGGGGTCGGTGCTCTCTCAGCTTTTCTAGTTTGGTATTTTAACTCACCAAAGAGCACTGCATTTACCACAACAAAACATTGTTGTTTGTATCCCTTATCTTGTCATAATAAGAGCTAAATCTCATAATTTCCAGATTGTAAACCAGTGTGGACTTCTGCAGTTAGGGTCTGCTCCACCCTCCAAACTTAACCACTGTTATGGTGGTGGGCCCACTTAAAATAAGGGCTGTTCCCAGACAGGAAACTTCAAATCCAATTTAATCAACTTAAATGTCATCCAATTTCTGTAATCTTTTGTTTACAGAAATTGGACCACAGTGTCTGTGAGAAAATGCTTCGCAGTATCAGTCTTCAGTCCTCTTTGCAGATAAACCACAACATTCTCTAACTGAACGTGATTACGCAGTAAACCTGTTTTTATGATTGATGCAGCCACAAGGTCGTGACTGTCCGCACGGCCAACGCCCACAGGCAGACGAGCTACTTTGTGTGGGTCCACTGAGACAGATTTCCCCTGGCCATGCACATCCCAAACTTTTCACTAGACACGGATGACGACAGAATGAGAAACTTTGAGGAGCTACTGACGTCGCTAGTTCAATAATAGGCCATAGACATTTGTTTACTAAATATATTCTCATATACAACGCAAACCTCTTTATCTTCCTTCCTTCCTTCTTGTCCTGTCTTGATTTAGAAACTGAACAGAGACAAATCTCAAGCCTCTGTAGCATCAAAACAATCCTGCTTTAAGCTTCGATCACCTGTGTTTTTAAAAAATATTTATATGGAAAAATGTTATATATATATATATATATATATGTGTGTGTGTGTGTGTGTGTATATGTGTATATATATATATGTGTGTATATATATGTATATATGTATGTATATATGTATATATTGATATATATACACACACATACATATATATATACATATACATATACATAGATATATATACACACACACACGCATATATACATAAATAGATATATATATAAATATAGATATAGATATATATAGATATATATACACACACACATATATTTATATACACACACACAAACACGCACACACACATATATATGTACACACATACATATATATATATATATATATATATATATATATATATATATATATATATACACACACAAACACGCACACACACACACACATATATATATATATATATATATATATATATATATATATATATATATATATATATATCACCATTCAACCAAAAGTAACTGACATACGGTTAAATGGACTCGAGCTTTTATGGCGCCCACTTAAAGCAGCTTCACACCACAGGTCACACCTACCCCTTTTACTCACTGATGGCTGGATTTTTATGTCAGTGGTCCATCAGTATTAACTAACACATTCACACCTTGTTATACCCATGTACACACCACTAAGCTGGGCTGGAACCTGCAGCCTTCTCCCTCATTTTGCAGAAGCTTGTGTCCATTACTTTTGAATGTACAGTTTTGTACTGAACACAATATTCGGGTAAGTGACCACTGAATGTTTGGAGCTTTTCCTCACTCTTGGCTCATCTGCTGATCTCTACAGGTGCAGAAACGAGAGGTCTGCACCGATAAGAAGAAGAAACCCAACAAGTCAAAGGTACAGTCTGCGTCTCTTATTCTTTTTACAAACTGAAGAACACACTGTCAACAAAGGACACATGCTTTAACTGTTAAATGAACATGTGTGTGTGTCCAGAGAATATGGAGGCAGGTTCATGAAGCCCATGATTTGTGTATGTCGGTATGAGCTCATTCAGATTGAATCCCTCATGTGTTGGTGGGTGTGCACTGTGGGGGATGTCACTGGAGGTGCAGCATATTATTATTCTCATTATTTAGCTTTCGTTTAATTTGTTGAAGTTCATTCAGATGTTAAACTGATGTTTTCACTTAAGTACAAAAAGGTAAAGTTGCAATATCTCCTTAGTTAAAGGGCTCAGAGACTTTTTCGTCCATTTTCCACCACTCTAGCTCACTGTTATTTCCCTGATGATCGGTAGGGACGGTCACTTTAGATGTTTGTCTTCACAAGTTTGAGTGTTATTTTTGTTCATTTTAATTTGTTCTCACACTTTTCATGCATTTGTATTTGAGGGGAGTTATTTATTTAGTAGGATGTTGAATCATGACATCATACTTAGTTAGTTAAATGATTATTTTTCCAAGCACAGTAATAATTCATCTGCCTTATTGTGATTTTCAGGCCATCACCCCCAAAAGGTTCCTCGCCATCACAGTAAGTGTTTTAAACGACTTATCTAAGGCCCATAAAGACAATGTTTTTCCCTAACTTTGAAAATCTTTTGTTTTCAGGTAGGGAACACAATATTGGATTTTTGCTGATATCCAATATGCTGATACTTCAAAACTCTTATTGGCCTGTAAAATTATTGATACTTAGAAATGAGTGAAAGTAGTTATTTCAGATTACATCTATGTCATATGTAAAATGTATTCTTGACAGTAACAGTAAAATCAAGCTTTATCTGTCCTTTTAATAGCTGAAACATGGATTAACTTACCCGCTGGCAGAAAACCTGCCTTATTTGGGGGATTGTACTCTCAATTTATGCTGAATATGCAAAAAACTGTGCAGCCTTGATGCTAAAACATCTGCAGGAAATATATGCAGAAAATGTCTTAACTCCAGATACTGATATTTAGCCTTTGATAGAATTATCATGTCCATAATATTGTGCATACCGCTTTAAACGAACATTTTCCTGATTGTATCTGCTTTTGTTTTTATTGCAGAAGAGTGTACAGACACCAGGTAAGTCTAAATACACACCAAAGTAGAACAGACATGGAGTCAAGCCTTAATTAAATATGGGGTGAAGAATGTTGAATAAATCAAAGATACTGCAGCACTTCTGGTTCAGGGAACAACTTTGTGTTTCACGTTGTGGTCTCATGAAACATGTCAGTTAAAGTTATTCCCTGAACTTCAGTTGTCGCTGGAGCTGTTTTGATTTCTTCAAGACTCTTTTATCATCATTTAATCACCTTTAGAGTTTGTGAAGTTGTGCCAGAACATCTGACTTATGCAAAATATCATTGGCTCAATATTGGTAAAGGAAGCTAATGGCTTAGAAAGTGTATAGTTGGCATTAGCAGATAAATTTTACAATATCATTTAGCAGATGCTTGTGTCCAAAGCTCTGTCCATCTGAGAGTAAGTACAACACAAGCAAGAATCTAAAGTGGAGGGAACAACGTTAGTAAGAGCAACACACTGCTTCAAGTCTGTTTGGACAGGTGCTGCATGAAGTGCTCGAGGCAGTGCCTATTTTTATTACCATTATTATTAAAACCAAGCAAAGAACAAAAAACCTTATTGAGTCATGTCAATATTGGGTAATGCACGCTGGGTGATTCAGTCCACCCCTTTGGGAA